>JANJGN010000012.1:58580914-58733045 GCA_026770705.1 Isurus oxyrinchus | reverse complement strand
CTTTGGTGTTGGAAGGGCTGAGGCGGTGATAGGTCATGTGGAAATGAGTAGTCTTAGGATATGTTAGATGTGGGAAGAGGAGCCTAAAAATGCTTTGTCTGTGATGGGACAGGCATACGGAGGAAATTCTATCCAGTGAATTGCTGTGAACTGGAATACAATACCTGAAAGATTGTTGGAAACAGATTCACTAGGAAGTTTCAAAAGGGAAGAGAATAAATACGTGAAACAAATATTTACAGGACAATGAGGAAAGCAGGCGAGTCGGACTAATTAGAGAGCCGTTTCAAAGAGCTAGTATAGACACATTTGGCCCAATGGCCTCTTGTGCTTTATGAATCTGCGAGGAGATTGCCCATCTATCTCTTGATCGTGAGGACTCGAAACGTCAACTCTTTTCTTCTCCGCCGATGCTGCCAGACCTGCTGAGTTTTTCCAGGTAATTCTGTTTTTGTTTTGGATTTCCAGCATCCGCAGTTTTGTTTTGTTTTTATCTCTTGATCAGGCTAGTTTCGGCTATGAGCAGTGGACACTGCACTTCCAAGTTACTTGAAACTTCAGGAGCATGGAGGTAGAGATACATTCAAAAAGGATGGCAGCTTAGAGATGGAGCAGGAATTGTTGCAGCCTGATGGGTCAAGGGTTATTTTTCTTGGAAGTGAAGGTGATGACCAGGTTTTGAAAGGGACTAGGCCCAGTGCTTAGTAGAAGAAAGCCATTAACACTATGTGCTAGTTTAGATGACGATTGGCTTGCTCAGTGGCCAGGAGTTTAATGGAGAGCAGGCCTTTCTACTAACCTCTAACTAAGATTCTTTGATTTAGTGTGACTAGGTTGGTGGCACTTGACAAAACCCAGTAGCACTTCACTGCTTGATTCCAAGTATTAGCAGTAGGCAGGAACTGTGCCTGACTTTGCTCTGACATATTACCTTTAATCAGCTGAGCAGTCTTAATTAAACCCTAACCATTGAGTGAGAAGGCAGTGCAAATACAGGGCAAGACTACCTAATCCCCTTGTATGACTGGGGTAAAAGAAATGTGTGGCAGTTTAATAGTGAAGTATTTGATAGTCTCTTAGGACAATAGGCAGGGAATCATGATGCTTTATGATATCACTAATGAGAAGTCCTTTGATAACATCAAGAACAGGATGTAGAATATTGAAGAGATATGTTTGTTTGTACAAGACAAAGGAAGGTGAAATAAATATGATGTCACAAAAATCAATGGAAAGATCACCTTAATATTCACAAAGAATGTAACTAAATCTGTTCAAATCTCCTAGGGACACAGCTGGACAGGAGCGCTTTCGAACAATCACTACTGCATACTATCGAGGGGCCATGGTAAGCTGTCACTGCTACATGAACATCATACATTACTAACCCTGGTTAGCAGGTGCTATATCAAATGTTGGGGAGACTGGTTGATGGAGGAATTGCTGTGTGTTGTTTGTACGGTTAGAGTGAAGGATGGGACACTGTTCTACGTTTATAGCCGTCACTGATTTAATTTTTTTTCTCCTTGAATGGTCAGTAATTTTGGCTGGGAGTTTTGTCCATAAGGGAATGAGGTTTGAGAGAGCATTTGTGTGTTTAGATCTCAGTAAATAATACTCTCCTGAAAGCTGTACTCTTTGAGCTGTGAAGTGTCAGCCACACTCTGCTCATTACTGAAGGACTGTGGTAGGTGTTAATGAAAGTTTGAGGCCCTTCATTCAATAACTAGTTTAAGACTTCTGTTTTGGCAGGGAATCATGCTGGTGTATGATATCACTAATGAGAAGTCCTTTGATAATATCAAGAACTGGATCCGGAATATTGAAGAGGTATGTTTTACAAACCTAGTGAGTTTTCCAAGAAGGCATGTGAGCCTGCTGTGTCAGGTTTGGCTCAGTGGCTGCACGCTCACCTCTGAGAAGGTTAGGGCTTCAAACCAGCCCACCCCCCCCCCCCCATTTTAAGCACATTATCTAAGCTGGCTTGTCAGTGCAGTACTGCAGGAGTGCTGTTCTCTGTGCTGGAGGTGTCACCTCTCAGTTTAGACATTTAAACCAAGGTTGTCTGCCCACTCATGAATGTAGAAATTCCTGTGGTGTTATTTGAAAAAGAGTGGAAAAATGTTCCCAATATCCTGGCCAACAATCAACCACCTCTGTTTGAAGTATTATCTGGTTCTTTATCTCTGCTGTTTGTGAGACCTTGCTTTGTGCAAATTGGTTGTTGTGCTTACCAACATTACAGCAGGTACTGCAATTTAAAAGTGTTTCGTTGCCGGATGGTCTGACAATGTGAAAGGTGCTCTAGAATTTTACAAGGCTTTTGGTGATGACAGAACTGTAACAGTAATGAGACAAGATGTCATTTTTATTGCGAGTTCATGCAAACGCTATTCTAATATCCACCTCCGTCACCCTCCCCTGCTTCCCCCAAGAAGGATCCACATATCATCCTTTAGAAGCATGTCAGTTAATGTAGTGTCCTCCTACCTTACAGGAAGCTGAGGCCTCATGAAGAATTCGAGCAACGTTTAACATGAGGATATGTGCATGAGGGCTTTTGAGGCATTTTTGTTAAGGAGCGTGGAAGAGTTAGCATGAGGAGTTTGGCTGTGCTTTATATCCATTTCCACAATGTTCTGCTCCATATTACATGCTCAGAATTGGGTTGGGTTTTTTGAGATGAAATATTCATTACGATCCTCTAGTACAAAACATTTTTAAGTAACTTGGCCTGTTGAAAGTCTTATCATGTATCTATTTGTATTTAACTTGGCCCCAGTATTTTTGCCAATGTTATCTTGTGTGGTAGGTAAGAGGATTTGAATATATAGATTTGTGGAGTGATGTGAATCATGGGGTAATTGGGGATTGAGGGTGGGGGATGGCAGGACTTACATGGAATTCAATTGTTACCTTTTGACTTTAGTTGTGTTTCTGTCTTCTATCTCAGCATGCCTCGGCTGATGTAGAGAAAATGATCCTTGGCAACAAGTGTGATGTAAATGAGAAAAGGCAAGTCAGCAAGGAACGTGGAGAGAAGGTACAAGCCCCAGAAATTCTCAACTGCAACTGATAGCTATGAGAAACTTCAGCTCTTGCTTTAGATATTCTCTCAGGTGCAGGGCGCTCGGTACTCCATAAGCACCCTTGAGTGTCTTGTTTAGGGTTGTGTCCATGATGAGAATTATCTGGCTACACTGTAATCCAAGAGGGACCTAATATTGTGAGCTGTTAATGTTGTTTGGATAATATTGCCATGTCCCTCACTGTAATCTTCAAAGATAACCTGAGGTAAGACAAGAGCAGAAACAAATCATTTGTTTTATTTCTCTGGAAGTGGTTAGAGCAACAATCATGTTCAGATTCAATCAGGGCAACTTGTCTTCACTTAATACTAAAACAATGAACATGTTACAGTTAACTATATAGTGGGTTGTCTTGCTTGACTTAAAATAATTCCAAACTACCCTCCCCCCATTGTCATTTTGAGTCATAATTTAACTGACTTTTCAGGCTTTGTTGGACCTGACTGCCCATGTCTAGCTCTTTTTATTGAATATCCTTTTGTTCATATGCAGAAAGGACCAGAGACTTCCCAACACGGTGGGGATCAGTAGCTGAGACAGGCTAATGGTCGGCTTAATATTTACTGTCTATGGGAAAGTAACACTGAAATTGACATCTCAAGGCCATTTTCTTTTCACTTGTGTGAATATATTTGCCTTTAAAACTTTAGCATTTAAAAATAACTCCCCTACCTCTGCCCCAATACTTTATACCCAGAAATGTGACTGTGGTGCAAGAACCAGCTTTTGTCCTTTCATTTCCACTTTGCCAAATTGTCACTGGCGCTGTGGCAGTTCTCATCAGTAAGTAAGGCATTCCCTGTATCCTTGTAAAAACTGAATGTTATGTTATGATCCCAGCTGATAATACTGGACAAATCAGGTCCCGGAGTGAAACCTGGCTTGATAGATGCTAACTTTTTTTAAGAAACTCTGGAGGGCAGTTACTGAACAGATTCACAGGAGTCTGCTGATGAACTTTTAACAAAAGAATAAAACATATGTATTAAACAAGCAAAATGAACTATATTACACTAGACAAAAAGGTTGGAAAGATTTCAATGCAAACACAAGTAAATGAGTCAAACTACGCTATTCTTTCACCCCAACTATAAAAAGATTTGTGACTATGACACCCCTGAATTACTGACAACTCTACTAGAATAAGGTGGAGAGTGTGGGGCAGAGCCAGGGTGCGGGGTCCAACAGAGTGGAGAAGGCTTGGGGGGAGGGCAGAGCGTGTTCTGATGGGTGATGGACTGGGAAGGAGTGAGGTGGCATGGACAGGGCTGGGGTCGGGGAGAGAGGGGATTCATTGACAGCTACTTGTTTAAGTGACGTGGACAGTGAGTAATCTCTCAATTGGTGCTTTTTGTGAATCAATGTCACAAGTGGAAACTTCTCTTTGAAGAGACAAAGCTGCAGAAAAAATCCAGTCTGAATGCCTCTCTGAGGGCATTGCTCTTTATGTAGATCTGCTTCTGCCCTGATATACTGCCACGGCACAACTCATTACCTCTCCCTACACTTCAGGCTGACAAAGACTTTGCTTGTTCTCGTTTACTGGGCAATGGCTTTAACCTCATCATCTAAGCCAGGGCATCCAAACCTTTAGGCTTCGTAGCTGTTTAATTGTAAAGTTTAAATCTCTTTCCCTGCATATTGAGGATGCTAATCTTGGTATTCAAGTTTGGGGATTGTCCTCCACTGAGTGTTTGAAAAAAGCCCTTGCAGAAACTCCAAGGCTCTGAAATTCTAATGAGACAGACCAATGAGTAACCGAATGGCTTTGCATTGTGGAGATAGCACAGGTGAAGGATGGAACCTGGCCCAGAAGGAGCACTTTGCCTTAATCCAACCTGACAGTCTTCTTAAACCTCAGTACAATAACAAAGACTGCAGATACTGGTGCTTTCAGCCAGTAGGAAGCGTCCGAAAATGACCTTCTAGATGAATACAAGAGTGTAGATGATTTGAAGGGGGGTGCAGTTAGCTCATTTGGCTAGATGGCTAACATTTGGTTCAGAATAATGCCAACAGCACTGGTTCAATCCCTGTTCCAGCTGAGGTAGACTTGGGACCTGCCTCCTCACTCTGCCCCTGAAAGTGGAAAGCAATGACAAACCACTGATGAAAAGAATGGCTCAGGACGAAGCATCAGCAGACAATGGGCCAAGGGCAGAGCACACATGAATGAATGAAGTAATGAAGATGGTTTGGAAAAGATAAATCAGAAATATTGCTTAAAAGTAGATTGCAACAGTAGGATGAGAGTGGCACAGGTTCAAACTAAGAGGATAACTTTTGGAGTGCAAGTTTTTCTACACAGACACATGCACTCACACTCACTTGCTCTCACATGCACACTCGCGCACGCTCACACAGACGCACGTGCACACCCCTCCAGTCCACTCTGGATGGAACAGTGGAGGCAAAAACTTTGAGACAATTTCTTAACCAACTTTAGAGTACAAGGTAAACCAAGTGACTGAGTCATCAGTAATCACCATGGCAACAATGATCTTTGTCAAAAAGGACATGCTGAGAGTTTTAAAACTTTGAGACCACAAAAGTCAGTCCTTTGTCCATCCCCTGATTTTCTTCCCCACTTTATTCTGTTCAATCCATTTCTTCTTTTCTCTTTCAGTTAGCCAGTGACTATGGAATCAAATTCATGGAGACCAGTGCAAAAGCAAACATAAACGTGGAGAATGTAAGTATCAATGGTTACTGAATCGCCGAGTGTGCTCGATGTTTTCTGCTGCTGATGAGAACAGTGACTACCCATCATTACCAAAAGCGATGAGCTCTGTTCATGCATAATTGTTACTTTCCCAAAGCTCCACAACCCAATGATCCAACAGCTGGTCTGTGCTACCTGCCCATCTGACCTTCAGGCTCCAGTTTGATAACCACCCTCTTTGTCCTCTGGACCTGAACCCCTGGCTTGTAGCAATCCACCCAGACCAAATATTAAACTGTATCTTGCATGATGCAAGGCTGGTGGGCTGCAGGCACCAATTGCTCGGTGGGACTATGACATTGTTGCATTAATAAATACATGGCTCAGAAATGGCCAGGAAGAATTTTTCATATTCCTGGTTCTCTGAAGGAGAAAGCAGGAAGAGATGTGGCAATGTTGAATAAGGATGGTACAGTTCTAAACGGGATTTACTAGATGATTCCAGGACTCAAATTTGGCATGAATTACATTGGAGCGTTTTTTAAGAGCTTCAAATAGTAAGAAGTGGGTAGATGAGCAAATATTTTGGCATATTTCAAAAGGTTGTAACCAAAAGACAAGATAGTGATAGTAAGAGGCTTTAATTATATCAATGGGCAGAGGATAACTAGGGAAAGAGTAGGGACCAAGGGGGTAATCTATGTGTGGAGCCAGAGGACATCGGCAGAGTGTTGAACGAATAATTCACATCCGCCTTCATCCAAGAGAATGAGGATGAAGGTATGGAACTCGGGGAGAGGAACTGCAAGGTGCTTAAGCAAATTGATATAGGGAGTGACAAGTAGTTGGCAGGCTTAAAAGTGGACAAATCTCCAGGTCTAGATGAGTTGTGTCCCAGACTGCTGAGAGAGGTAAGGGAGGAGATCGCAGGGGCTCTGACCTAAATTTTTAATTCTCCTCTGGCCACGGGGGAGGTGCCAGAGGACTGGAGAACAGCTATTGTGGTTCTGCTATTTAAGAAGGGTTGTAGAGAAAAGCCAGGGAACGACAGGCCAGTGAGTCTCACGTCAGTGGTAGGGAAATTATTGGAGAAAATTCTGAAGGAGAGAATCTATCTCCACTTGGAGAGACAAGGTTTGATCAGGGATAGTCAGCATGGCTTTGTCAGAGGGGGGTCATGCCTAACAAATTTGAATTTTTTGAGGAGGTGACCAGGTGTGTAGATGAGGGTAGTGCAGTTGATGTAGTTTATATGGATTTCAGCAAAGCCTTTGACAAGGTCCCGCATGGGAGACTTATAAAGAAGGCAAATGTGCATGGGATACAATGTAATTTGATAAGGTGGATTCAAAATTGGCTTAGTTGTAGGAGACAGAGGGTGATGACAGAAGGATGCTTTAGTGACTGGAAGCCCGTGTCCAGCGGCGTACCACAGGGATCTGTGCTCGGCCCCCTATTATTTGTCACTGTTTGAAAGACATAGATGACTATGGTGGATTAGTATGTTTGCAGATGACACAAAGATTGGCCGGGTGTTTAACAGTGAGTTTGAGTGTCTTGTGCTACAGGAAGATATAGGCGGGATGGTCAAATGGACAGATAAGTGGCAGATGGAATTTAACCCTGAAAAATGTGAGGTGATACACTTTGGAAGGAGTAATTTGACAAGGAAGTATTCAATGCACGGCATGACACCAGGAAGTTCTGAGGAACAAAGGGATCTTGGCGTGCGTGTCCATAGATCTCTGAAAGCAGAGGGGCATGTTAGTGGGGTGGTGAAAAAGGCATTTGGCCTTTACCAATCGAGGCATAGATTACAAAAGTAGAGAGGTCATGTTGGAGTTGTATAGAACCTTGGTGAGGCCACAGCTGGAGTACTGTGCGCAATTCTGGTCGCCACATTATAGGAAGGGTGTGATTGCACTGAAGGTTGTGCAGAGAAGATTCACCAGGATGTTGCCTGGGATGAAACATTTAAGTTATGAAGAGAGGTTGGATAGACTTAGGTTGTTTTCATTGGAGCAGAGAAGACTGAGGGGCGACCTGATCGAGGTGTACAAGATTATGAGGGGCATGGACAGGGTGGATAGGGAGCAGCTGTTCCTCTTAGTTGAAGGACCAGTCACATGGGGACACAAGTTCAAGGTGAGGGGCAGGAGGTTTAGGAGAGATGTGTGGAAAAGCTTTTTTACCCAGAGGGTGGCGATGGTCTGGAATGCGCTGCCTGGGAGGGTGGTGGAGAAAAGTTGCCTCACTTCCTTTAAAAAGTACCTGGATGAGCACTTGGCCCATAGCCTTGAATGTTATGATGTGCTAAATGCTTGTAAGTGGGATTAGTAGGTAGGTCAGTTGTGTTTCATGTGTCGGTAGAGACTCGATGGGCCGAAAGGCCTCTTCTGCACTGTGATTCTGTGAATTACCTTGATATAGATTGGGAAAAGCATGGTGATATGGGTAGGGAATAAGAGGAATTTCTGATATGTACTGGAGAACTTTCTCAATCAACATTTTTCCAGTCTACAAGGAAAGAAGAATTGTTTGATCTGGTTCTGAGAAATAAAATAGGGCAAGTGAAGTATGTTACAGTGGGAGATTTAGCTGATTTAGCTAACAGTGACCGCATCATGTTTAGGTTTAATGTAATTGTGGAAAGAGACTCGAAAATACTGAAGATAAAAATGCTCAACTGGGGAAGAACTAATTTCAGTGATTTAAGAAGGGGTGCAGCATAGATTGATTAGGAAAACCAATTGACTACCATTGCTCTGTTACTGCATTAAACTACAATTTGGAGACAGTTCAGGTACAAATTAGACATACTGCTTGGAAGGGAAAGGGTAGAACATTCAAAGGTGATGCACCTGGGATGGCAAAGGAAATAAAACTTAAAAGTAAAACAGAACAAGAAAGCTATGACATGACAAGAAAAGATTCAGTTAACAACATGAAGAATATGAAAAATAGAGGAGGGAATTGAAAAAGTAAATATAGGAGGCAGGAGAGGTTACAAGAAAAGACTAGCAGTGCCAAACCCTAAAATATTGTTAGCACATGGAAGCAGTTTGCTAGGGAAACCGTTGAGCCTATGAAGGACCTGAAGGGAAATCTTAATGTAGTTAAAGTATTAATTGAGTATTTGGCATCTGTCTTCAAAAAGCAAGTCGATGATGTCATGGTTACACTAATAGGAGAGGGAAGTTACAGATAGGAAAATAATAGAGATGATGTACTAACAAAGATTAATATTATTGAAAGTTGGTAAATAACTTGGTCCACTTGGAATGATCTAGGTTGTTTGAAAGATGCAAAGATAGGAATAGTGGAGGTATTGGTCGCAATCTTTCGATCCTCACTGAATACAGTGGTAGGGACAGGGGGCTAGAAAGCTGCTAATGTTACACCACAGCTCAAGAAAAGGGAGAGGGATAAACCAGGAAACTACTAGCCTAACATCAGTGGTGGGGAAGTTCTTGGAAAACATTATCCAAGACAAAATAAACTTTTGTTTGGAAAGTCATGGGTTAAGTAAGGAGAGCTCCCAATTATTTTATTCACTCACGGGATGTAAGCTTCATTGGCTGGGCCAGCATTTATTGCCTGTCCCTAGTTGCCCTTGAGAAGGTGGTGGTGAACTACTTTCTTGAATCACTGCAGTCCATGTGGTGTAGGTACACCCACAGTGCTGTTAGGAAGGGAGTTCCAGGATTTTGACATAGCATGGATTTGTTCAAGGCATGACAGGCTGATGGCAGTCTCCTGCACTGTTTCTGTGATTCTGTGACTGAATGGCATCGCTGAGACCTCTTGTACTATATCGGATAAGGGGATGAGAATTCTGCAAAACCTGAGGGCTGACTTTGAATAGTTGATTTTCTATTTTGATTTGAATGAAGGGTTTCTGGTTTGGCTGTGACTGAGTGCCCAATCAGAATGACTAAGCGATTATTTCACTAGAAGGAGTTTTTCTTTAATTCATTTGTGAGATGTGAGCGTCACTGGCTAGGTCAGTGTTTATAGTCCATCCCTAATTGCCCTTGAGAAGGTGGTAGTGAGCTGCCTACTTGAACCGCTGCAGTCCATGAAGTACATTGAAAGAACCCATTTTTCCTGTTCTACCTGTGTTGCTGCCATCCACTCTGCGAAAGGTCTGGGAGTGGATGATGAACTTTCCAGAGGAAATGACTGAGGATTAGGGAAGGAACTGCCAGGTATTGTAAAATGATGAAGAAATGAGATTTCAGCCAGGGAGGTGACAATGAAGAGGCCAAGGGAGAAAGCTCAATGGGAGCCCATTGTGTTGGATCTGATGATTTGAGGTTCTCCTTTGGCGTGGTCTTTGGCCTGGTTCTTAGCTGCAGCCCTCTGATCACACATCATACAAGTAACCGGTATATGTGATTTATGGTGGAAAAGAATCCATGAGAGATTAGGTGTGTGGACATGAGTGTTGAGAGGGACCATGCAGGCAGTGATATCGGTGGGGAAGGTGGGGGGGGTGGGGGGGGGGGGCATGTGTGGGGTGGTGGTGGTGGAGTAGCAGGAAGAGGAGTTATCGAAGGTGGTGTTGTGAAAAGGAAGTTCTAGTAATGGGTGAGAACAGGAGGATTGGAAGCTGGTGATAAAATGTGGGCATTGTAACAAGATGGTGATGGGAGATGGACATCCCCATCAAAGACGATTTGCAAAATTACAATGTTGAAGATCTTGAGTGGGTCGGGCAAGGGGTTGGGTGGGGCGAGGTGGGAGGGGTTGGGTGGGAGGAGTTGGGTGTTGGGCGCAAAGGACTTTGGAGCAGTGGTAAGAGGAGTAGGGAAATGTTGGAGGCTGATGCCCAGTATGTACCAGGCGATGTGATGGAGTAGGTTGAGATGGTTACTCCAGGGCAGGTGCTGCAGTCAACATGACCTATGTTGGAATAGAAGGAAACTGGATCTGTGTTATTAAGATGGACAACTGGTTAGAGTTGTGGAGGGAAGTCAAGAGATACTGGCCTGTGAGAAGGAGAACATGAATGGTGGCGGTGAAGAAAGTAGCAGAAGAGAAGTAGTGCTCAGACAGCAGGGAGAGTAATGCAAGTTCAGTTCTTGTGGAGTGGGTGGGAAGATACAGAAAGCCTTGAGATAACCATAGAGGGGTAATTTGTATGCACATGCAATACAAGTGGAAAGCATTTGCCCACCAGAGGGCTATAAGCTGTGATGTTATGGTTTCCTTAACTTTTTTTTTCTGGATAGAGAGTTGACAATTCCAATGTTTACTGTTTCAGGCATTTTTCACGCTTGCCAGAGACATAAAAACAAAAATGGACAAGAAACTGGTGAGTATCTCTTACTTCCTGTGTCTGTCAATGTGTTTAACTTCTGAGAAAACAATCTAGAGGCGTAAGAGCCATGTGCAATCAAAACCAGGCAACTACTTGTAGATTGGGAGTTGGAACAGTGAGTCTTGCTGGCTGGGAATCTGAGTAACCATATCTGGAAGCAGTGATATGTTTACCTCCATTTATCTCTCAGAATCACAGTGCAGAAGTGGCCTTTCGGCCCATCGAGCCTGCACCAACACGTGAGAAACACCTGATCTACCTACCTAATCCCATTTACCAGCACTTGGCCTTGAATGTTATGACGTGCCAAGTGCTCATACAGGTACTTTTTTAAAGGATGTGAGGCAACCCACCTCCACCATCCTCCCAGGAAGTGCATTCCAGACCGTCACCACCCTCTGGATAAAAAAGTTTTTCCTCACATCCCCCCTAAACCTCCTGTCCCTCACCTTGAACTTATGCCCCCTTGTGACTGGTCCTTCAACTAAGAGGAACAGCTGCTCCCTATCCACCCTGTCCATGCCCCTCATAATCTTGTACACCTCGATCAGGTTGCCGCTCAGTCTTCTCTGCTCCAACGAAAACAACCTAAGTCTATCCAACCTCTCTTCATAACTTAAATGTTTCATCCCAGGCAACATCCTGGTGAATCTCCTCTGCACACCCTCCAGTGCAATCACATCCTTCCTATAATGTGGCGACTAGAACTACACACAGTACTCCAGCTGTGGCCTCACCAAGGTTCTATACAACTCCAACATGACCTCTCTACTTTTGTAATCTATACCGCTATTGATAAAGGCAAGTGTACCGTATGCTTTTTTCACCACCCCACTAACATGCCCCGCCGCCATCAGAGATCTATGGACACACACGCCATGTCTCTTTGTTCCTCAGAACTTCCTAATTCATTGAATACTTTCTTGTCAAATTACTCCTTCCAAAGTGTATCACCTCACTTATCAGAGTTAAATTCCATCTACCACTTATTTGACCATCCCGTCCATATCTTCTTGTAGCCCAAGACACTCAACCTCACTGTTAACCACCCGGCCAATCTTTGTGTCAACCGCAAACTTACTAATCCTACCCCCCACATAGTTTAAACAGTCGTTTAAACAGTGACAAAAAATAGGGGTCCAAGCACAGATTCCTGTGGTACCTCACTGGACACGGGCTTCCAGTCACTAAAGCATCCTTCTGTCATCGCCCTTTGTCTCCTACAACTAAGCCAATTTAATTCCACCTTATTAAATTACACTGTATCCCATGTGCATTTGCCTTCTTTATAAGTCTCCCACGTGGGACCTTGTCAAAGGCTTTGCTGAAATCCATATAAACTACATCAACTGCACTACCCTCATCTACACACCTGGTCACCTCCTCAAAAAATTCAATCAAATTTGTTAGGCATGACCTCCCTCTGCCAAAGCCATGCTGACTATCCCTGATCAAACCTTGCCTCTCCAAGTGGAGATAGATTCTCTCCTTCAGAATTTTCTCCAATAATTTCCCTACCACTGACGTGAGACTCACTGGCCTGTAGTTCCCTCTACAACCCTTCTTAAATAGTGGAACCACATTTGCTCTTCTCCAGTCCTCTGGCACCTCCCCAGGGGGCAGAGGGGAATTAAAAATTTAGGTCAGAGCCCCTGCGATCTCCTCCCTTGCCTCCCTCAGCAGTCTGGGTCACAAATCATCCAGACCTGGAGATTTGTCCACTTTTAAGCCTGCCAACACCTCCAATACCTTGTCACTTCCTATATCAATTTGCTTAAGAACCTCGCAGTCTCTTTGTCCGAGTTTGATACCTTCATCCTCATTCTTTTGAGTGAAGACAGACATGAAATATTCATTCAACACTCTGCCGATGTCCTCTGGCTTCACCCATAGATTGGTCCCTTATGGGCCCTATTCTTTTCCTGGTTATCCTCTTCCCATTGATATACTTACAGAATATCTTGGGATTTTCCCTACTTTTACCAGCCAGAGCTTTCTCATATCCCCTTTGCTCTCCTAATTTCTTTCTTATGTACTTTATGTACTCCACTAATGCCTCTGTTGATTTGCTTCCCTTGTACCTGCTAAAGGCCTCTCTTTTCCTTCTCATCGTAACCTGAGTATATCTGGTCATCCATGGTTCTCTGGGCTTGTTACTCCTTCCTATCACCCTAGAGGGAACATATTGAGCCTGTACCCTCTCCATTTCCTTTTTGAACACCCCCCACTGTTCCTCTGTAGATTTCCCCACAAGTAACTGTTCCCAGTCTACCTTGACCAGATCCTTCCTTATTTTACTAAAATCCACTCTTCCCCCAGTCCAAAACATTTTTTTGCAACTTGTCTATTTCTTTGACCATAACAAACTTAAACTGTACCATGTTATGGTCGCTGTCGCTAAAATGCTCGCCCACCACCACCTCAGCCACCTGTCCGGCTTCATTCCCCAGAATTAGGTCCAGCACCGTCCCTTGTTGGACCCTCTACATATTGACCTAAAAAGCTCTTCTATACACATTTCAAGAAACCCACTTCATCCCAGCCTTTAACACTATCTCTATCCCAAGTAATGTTGGGAAAGTTGAAATCACCTAATCTATTTACCCTATTATTGTTTTTACACACCTCCACAAATTGTGCACATATTTGCTCCTCAATTTTCCCATTGACTATCTGGGGGCCAATAATAAACACCTAATAATGTGGTTGCCTATTTTTTATTCCTAAACTCTACCCACGAAGCTTCATTCAATGCCTCCTCCAAGATTTCATCTCTCCTTAGTACAGTAACTGACTCCTTAACTAATAATGCAACGGCTCCTCCTCTTTTACCCCCTCCACTGTCTTGCCTGAAGATTCTATATCCCAAAATGTTGAGCTGCCAATCCTGCCCTTCCCTCAACCACATCTCAGTGATGGCTACTATATCTCAATTCCACATGTGAATCCTCACCCTTAACTCATTCATTTTACCTGTAATACCTGTTATGTTGTGCCTCTAACAACTTGGCATTCATAGTCACGTAATTAGACAAAAAATTAATGACAAGCCAAAGAAAGAGTAAATAAAGGCTTGGTCCATGACATGGGTTTTAAGGAGAAGAATCTTTTAAGAGAGGAGAAAGAGGTTTAAGGGAGGGGATTCCTCCCTTGGGATGCAGACATTGGAAACCAATGGTGAGGTAAAGGAAGTGGGGGGGGTGGACAGGAGACCAGAACTGAAAGTGTGCACTGATCTCAGGATTGTAGGGCTGGAGGAGTTAGAGATGGTGAGGGGAGAAGCCATGGACCGACTAGAACACCGATGAGAATTTTAAAATTAAGGCTTGGTGGACAAGGAGCCAATGTAGGTCAGTGAGGACGGGCGAGGGGAGAGTGGGACTAGGTGTGGTTAAGGATACAACCCACACAGAAGCTAAAGTTGTTGAAATGGTTGCTATGACAGTGTGAATTAGTTGGGCTGAGGTTTGGTAGGATGCAATGGAAGCACAATTTGCTAACCTCCTTTTCCTGTATACAGGAAGGCAATAGTCCACAAGGTAGCAGCCAAGGCGTGCGAATCACCTCAGAACAGCAGAAAAAGAGCAACTTCTTTCGTTGTCTTCTCCTGTGATGAACATTGCCTTAAAAAAAAAACCTAAACTCTCAGTGACTTGAAGTGGAGTGTGCACGCCCTGAGCTTTTCCTGTACAAATAGACACTTCCTCTGGACAAGCCCTGTCGTGCTGCCGAAGGCCTCGAGAGTTCAAGCAACTGAGGTTTTTAGCTTTTAGGAACTGTCTGATGATGATTACCTCAGGAGTGGAAACGTGCAAGTCAGAATCTTCTGATGGGAATCCCTCCGTTTAACTAATTTCCAATTTGTTGGGGTGTAATTGTTTGGAATCCTAGTGTTCCCATTTCCTGTGTTCCCTCTGGTTTCCCTTTTCTGATTTTCCCTACAAATCTTCTGTCGTGGAAATGCTCCTGATATTGGAGTATCTGCTGTTTTCTGATCCTGTGATCTCACTGTACAGTGTGCTGAGTTCCTTCTGACATAGCTTCACATGTGTTACTCTGTGTACATTCCCTGTCCTGGAAGGGCAGAGTCCCACTGATTGGACTGTTTGTTCTGCCAGTGGTTGAACCTGTTTATTATGCATGGAATGCATGGATCTTAGTGACATGATGGTTGTGAGAAAGATTGAGCAAATCAAATGTCAATTCTCAAACCTAGAGGCAGGTGTGCTCTCCTCCCTTCCCCAGGTGCAGATGTACTGTATAGAAGACTGCAGCTCGCTCCCAGTTTCAATTCATGGTCCTGTTGCTTTTCTGAAATTTAGTACAACTCGCGTACGATCTAGAAAACAACATTGAAGCAGATATAAAGCCTAGTCGTGGATGTAGTACATCAGTTAGGTTTAACAGAACATTATCTTGGCAGTTAGCCTGCATCATTGTGTGAACAGCAGAACAATAGATCTTGGGTAGACTTCAGCTCATTGCTTCCTTCTGATAGTTCCTGTGGTATTGCTACAAATCCAAGCCACTTTTCATTTTTTTCACTATATTCGATAATTAGAATACAAAACCATGGATTCAAGATAATTACTGATGATACCTGCTTGGTTCCCTGATGTTGTCTGAGAGGAATTCACCAATAACTGGAGGTTCTATTTTGTCATATGGGAAGGGTATGAGGGTGGGATGGGAAGAGGTGGAATACAGGAGAGGGAGAGGCTGGGGCAGGATGTGGTGAAACCCTCCTGATTGGAAACTATTTGCTTGCTGATGTGCAATAGCCATGAATTTATTCATCGCCATTGTTTTCTTACAACACTTGACTGATGGAGTCCTACTAAACAATATTGTGAGTAGTATTTGAATGTTGATGCTTACACTGGTGGGAGCATGAGCTGTGAAAAGGATGCCACTACTGTTCGCAGTGTAGGGTAATTTTTATTTTACTGGCTGCAAGAGTTGGCAGTTTAGTGGACGAGAGGCTTAAAGCACAGTAAATAGGTCCTATTAACTCAGCTTATGCACAATTCTCAAAACTTGAGTACTGAAATAGTAAAATCCTCTCAGGGAGGTGAAATGCACTTTTAGTTGATGGATATTGATTGACAGCTGTCATCTTGGCATTTGATTGTGAAACAGTCAGATGATTTGTGGATTGGATTGTACCAGCAGGTTTACCTCTTGCACTATTAATTCATGAGCCAGTCCCTATTGTGACTATCACTGTATAAACTTAAGCACTGGGCAGTAAATTGTATCAGGATTTTGATGATAAAACCATTATTAGCAGCCCTATAAGATGGAAGGATTCATTTTGCAGTTCCCTTAAGACTACAGTGTAGCTGTGACCTTGATGGACAAAAGGAGCGAGGTTTTGAACTTGTCTTTAATTCCTAGAATATTGTATCCTTTTAAAGCAGTGAAAGGAAACAGATTCTTTTCTGATCTCCCCTCTTCCCCTGCCCCAATACAGATCAAGGAGGTATCTGTCAAATTGCTGCTCCCAAATCAGAAGGGAAAACCAGGAAAGAAGGGAATAGATGGATTTTCAGAGCCTTTTGAACAAAGTACTTGGACTTCTCTAATCCTAGAGGTTAAAATCCAACATCATCGTTACTTTGGAAGATGTTCTTGTGTGGATGGTGCACAGACAACAGTGAAGGAGGATGGGACAAAGGTGGCCAGCCATTGATATCGCTGTGTATAAATGCCTGTGTGTTAACTGCACTTTCTCAGTACCCGTAGCAAGCTAGTTCAACAGTTGCTGAGCTCAGACAGACCTGAATGTCGTTCCTTGTGAATTTTTACTAAGCACTTTGTGTAGCTCAATGGATGAAGGAGTGAGAACACACCCCTTTAATTCTAACAGAGAATTGAAACCAATATTGAAATATGTCAGCCATGTGCTAATCATGTCATAGGTTTAAATACCCAGCCTGATTATTTTACCAGAATCTCCTGCCAGCCAATACTATAAAAATACAGTCAGTGCCTCTCACTGAGTCTGGTTTTGATTACCTGGGCCTCCCTGTCAAAACCAACCCTCTGAGCACTGACATTAACAGATGGACTTTTCACTTTTCCTTAACCAGGAATACTGGAGTCAAATGTCACATCCCTGCCACTGTGCTGTCTGAGCATAGCTGTCTCATGTCCAAGATCCTTCTGATCAGGGTGACTCCGTAATGCAGTGTGAGGCCTGGGCCACTGGGACAGGGTGAAGAGCGTGAGGAATGCTTCGCTGCAGCTGCAAGTTGTGCTGTCCAACAACTTGCGATGACCCTCTTGCTGGTTTTTTTTGGAGATTGCTTTAAAAACTGATGGTGGGTGATTCATGGTGTTTGGTGTCAGTTAGAAGGAAAAGATTATTTATTCACTTCACAGATGTGAAACACTATTTTCAAATTGATTGTGATCACAGTCTTCAGAAACGTACTGGTGCTGACCTCAGAAAATGACCCAGAGCTCCACAACACAGTACCATGCTGCCTCACCTATGAAAGCAGCCTCCAGACACCATCCATCTCATCATTTACCTCTGGCCTCTTTAGTTCACACAGTGAAGATTTTATTTTTTTTACTTTAAATTAAGTTTTAGTTTTGGGCTAACATTCTAGTTGCTCACAGCTTTTCTTGCTTTGATTATCCAGGGTGACTGGGATGTTGAAGCAGATACAGATTTAACAACTCCCCCAACCCATTAAAAATACAAGTAGGCTATATTGCCAGGGTATCCCCACCAACAAGACCTAGAATATGTTGCACTACTGAAGATCAGTCTGGCTCCGACCCAGGTGGGGTTAAATTGATGAAAAGCTGATAAGCGAAGCTTGTTTTGTGGACAACAGTTTGGAGTTTGTTCAACTGATAGTCCTGACCTATAGCTTCTGCGATGTCTCTAATCTGTGTCAGCACAGGCCCTAACACTGCCTAGTTTTGTGTAAAACTAACTGCACCCTATAATGTTTCCAAAGTACTGCATGGTATTGAAGGGAGATATTGCCGAGGTGACCCTCCACCCAGACAACAAACATCTGAACAGATTGAATGATTTCTCACTGATGCCAGGCCCTGACCATTAGACAGCAGAATGTGTTGCTGGCAGTTAGAGGTTAAATGGCATTGGCTGACATCCTGGTCCAGTGGTGGGCGTGAGACCACATTTTGGCAATAATTCCAGCAATTACTTTGCCTTCCTCTTATTTTAAAAGCCATAAAGTTGAACTAAAGTGCTCTTTGTGATGTACACACCCACTAAAATGAATCTGCCAGTTTTATTCTGTCCATACTGATAGCAGAATGCATTTTATAACCAGTGTTAGATGGAGGATGATGGGGGTGGGAGGGCAAGTAGTTAGACCGATTTATGTTCTTTCCTTAGTGGACTAGCCAATGCCAGATGCAACTGTTAATGCCAGTATTTATGGTCAAATTACCACCAGGAACCCACCCCCAAGGAGATGGGCAGCTTGTGTTGATGTGGTTATAACTGGGGAGAATATCTGAAAGCATGGTCCTGTGCTTAACAGGGGCTATGTGGCTACCTTGGCTGCAGCCCCACTGGTGGCAGAAGTGAGGATCTCACTATTCCAGTATTCTGCTCCCTATTCTAGCTTCTGTATTCACATTACTGAAAAGCTCATCTGCATTCTGGAATGGTGTTGGTGATGCCACTGCACTTTGCACCTAGCATTCCCAGCTGTGGAAGGTAGTGTGCTAGAAACAGTATGTGGCCTGCAGTTTTTAGTGTCCCCCACCCATGTCAGTTTGAACCATCACTATTTAAACACAGTATTTAAGGAGAATACAGATAGTTTGGGTGGAAAATATTGCCTCCTTGTTTCAAAATCATTGCCCCTGTACATCCTTCAAACATTCCTTGTGTTACAATAGTCTCCAGGATCATTTGGTTCAAAGGGATGGGAGGCTGCATTGTTTCAGGTGACCATGTAAATAGCTTTACTTTAAAAAAAGAATTAGCCACTTTATAATTCTTCTGTACTTCCTGAAGTTACTGAATTTATGGATACAAGTGGCGTTTTAATGAGATTAAAATGTGAGTCTTTAAAAAGCAGGTTCTCTGCTCTTGTAAATGTGTCTGCATTTTTTGGTAAGTGACTTTCAAGTTGACGGAACAAATGCTGAATAGAGGTCCTGGAAAGAATATTCAAACATCACATGCATTCTGAACTTATCATGAAGGACCTGGCTGGGAGTTACCACCCGGTCTCTGATGAGCAGTTCATGATGTCTAAATTTGGCTGGTTGAATTAGCCAATTCAGATTATACTAGCACATACACTACCAACCTCCCACTGGGATTTGTACAGGTTCATCAACCCTTTTTTTGCCAGTTACCCAGGTCAAATCTCAAAATTTAAAAATAATTAGAAATTAAGAATAGGGTTAGAAAGTACATATATATATAAAATTAGTCTGAAAAAGGAATGGGTTAGTGTTTCAAGTTCACTTTTACTGTGAATTACTTAAGTTTCACTGTCATGGGAACCAGGCTAGAGAAATCATTATTCTTAGCTAAGGTTGCCTTGTTTGAACAAAGAACTGTAAGATGCTTGCTCAAGTACTTGATTCCAGCAGTGTGTGGGAGCATTAGATGTGACAGCAGTGAGCAATATCACAGTTCACCAGCCTGATAAGGGATAAAAACAAATGCACTGATGGATAATTCTGGATGCTTGTTAGCAGGTCTCAGTCTAACTGATAGCAGAACGAATGAAAGCTTTTGGGGTGTTAGGGTAGTTCCAGAGAAGAAATGGAATATGAGGATAAAACTAATCTGGGGAAGACAGCTTGAGAGGTGATAAGGAAGGAATGGGGTATGAATGGCCAGATATCATCTGAATATGTGTGAAGGCCTACGGGGCTAATAGGGGGACATTTAACCCAAAGTTTAGTCAAAGGACTCAATGCCTAATGAGGTATTTTGAAATTAAGTAAATATAGGACTAAAAGGCCATGTCAGTAATTCATCAAGCATCCACCCCGGAAAGAGGGTATAAACTAAAAGACTTTTGGTGGGTTCGTTGCAGTGTGCGGTGGAAAAGGACACTGAAGGAAGTCTCCAGTCCAACTTTGCTGAGGGGTTCCAGATCTCCAGAAGATCTGAGTGGTGAGGGAAAAAAAGGGGTTCTTGTGTGTCAGGTGCCCTGCGCAATCTGGAGCAGTACTCACATCACAGTTGTCTGTTTTTGCTGTATAACTAGTAATATCATATCCTGTCTTTTGCTCAGATATTGTGTTTTAATAAGAGTTTATTAGTTACACCTGAATCCTGATTGGATTGTGATAACTGTAAGGAACGTATCTTTTTACTTCTGTTGGATTGTTGTAAAGAACATATCTTTGTATTTTCTGTTGGATTATGGATTAAAATAACAATGGCTGCAGTTAGACATGTTCACGGGAACAGGATGAGAGATATACACAATGTTGTCCTGGAACAGTGTGCCATGAAAGACAGGATGATGCTGGAAAGGAGTCCCAGACCAAGGGAGCTGCCTGACAACAGCATTTTAATTTGGTCCTGACCAGGGTTTGTGTGAAGAGCAGGGCAGCAGAATAGCTTCCAGCCTGAAAGGAACAAGACCTAAGACTTCTTTCCCGTGTGTGTGGAAGATTCCAGCAATTCCACAATAATAGCTAGCTGGCTTTTTTCTTCAAACCTCTAGCTGCTCTCTGAAAACCCCTGTTAAGGGGAAAATCACTTGGAGACATTGAAAGGCAAGTGCTCAACCAGTGAAATAAATACTGAAAAGTGCTGGAAGACCGCCTTGTGTCATCAACAAGAACTGAAAGGAATTTGGAAGGTATCGATTAAAATCAACCCATTAAATCCTGTACCCCGGAATTGATAATATTGAACTGTTTTATCCCACCCATAAAGTCCATGATTTGTGTTTTATTATTCATTCACGGGATGTGGGTTTCATTGGCTGGGTCAGCATTTATCGCCAATCCTGAGTTGCCCTTGAGAAGGTGGTAGTGAGCTGCCTTCTTGAACTGCTGCAGTCCATGTGGTATAGGTATACCTACAGTGCTGTTAGGAAGGGAGTTCCAGGAATTTGACCCAGCAACAGTGGAAAAAGTGTGAAATACTTCCAAGTCAGAATGGTGAGTGACTTAGAAGGGAACTTGCAGTTGCTGGTATTCCCACCTATCTGCTGCCCTTGTCCTTCTAGATGGTAGTGGTCTTGGGTTTGGAAAGTGCTGTCGAAGGGGCCTCAATGAATTTCTGCAGTGCATCTTGTAGGTGGTGTACACTGCTGTTACTGTGCATCGGTGGTGGAGGGGGTGAATGTTTGTGGATGCGGTACCAATCAAGCGGGCTGGTTTGTTCTGGATGATGTCAAGCTTCTTGAGTGTTGTGGGAGTTGCAGTCCTCCAGGCAAGTGGGGAGTATTCCTTCACACTCCTGACTTGTGCCTTGTAGATGGTGGACAGGCTCTGGGGAAACAGGAGGTCAGTTACTCATTGCAGAATTCCTTGCCTCTGACCTACTCTTGTAGCCACAGTATTTATATGGCTGGTCCAGTTCAGTTTCTGATCAATGGTAACCCCAGGATGTTGATAACGAGGGATTCAATGATGATAATGCCATTGAATGTCAAGGGCCGATGGTTAGATTCTGTCTTGTTGGAGATGGTCATTGACACTTGTGTGGCTTGAATGGTACTTGCCACTTGTCAGCCCAAGCTCGGATATTGTCCATGTTTTGCTGCATTTGGATGCTGACTGCTGCAGTATCTGGGGAGTCATGAATGGTGCTGAACATTGTGCAATCATCAGCGAACATCCCGACTTCTGACGTTATGATGGAGGGCTGGTCATTGTTTAAGCAACGGAAGATAGTTGGGCCTAGGACACTACCCTGAGGAACTCCTGCAGTGATGTCCTGTAGCTGAGTTGGCTGATGTCCAACAATCATAGCCATCTTCCTTTGTGCTAGGCATGACTTCAACTAGTGGAGAGTTTCCCCCCACCCCCGACTCCCATTGACTCCAGTTTTGCTAGAGTTCCTTGATGCCACGTTCGGTCAAATGCAGCCTTGATGTCAAGGGCAGTCATTCTCACCTAACCTCGCGAGTACCGCTCTTTTGTCCATGTTTGAACCAAGGCTGTAATGAGGTCAGAAGCTGAGTGGTCCTGGCGGAACCTAAACTGGGCGTCAGTGAGCAGATTATTGCTAAGCAAGTGCCACTTGATAGCACCTACTGCTGGAGAGTATACTGATGGGATGGTAATTGGCTGGGTTGGATTTGTCCTGATTTTTGTGTGCAGGACGTACTTGGACAATTTTCCACATTACCAGGCAAATACCAGTGTAGCTGAAGTGGTTCAGTACTATTGCCGGAATATTGTCAGGGCCCATAACCGTTGCAGCATCCAGTGCCTTCAGCCGTTTCTTGATATTGTGTGGAGTGATTTGAATTGGCTGAAAACTGGCACCATGATGCTGTGGACCTCCAGAGGAGGCAAAGATGGATCATCCACTCGGCACTTATGGCTGAAGATTGTTGCAAATGCTTCAGCCTTATCTTTTGCACTTGCATCATTGAGGATGGGGATATTTGTGGAACCTCCTCTTCAAGTGAGTTGTTTAATTGTCCACCACCATTCACGACTGGACATGGCAAGACTGCAGAGCTTAGATCTGATCTATTGGTTGTGGAATTGCCTAGCTCTGTCTATCACTTGCCGCTTATGCTGTTTGGCACGCAAGTAGTCCTGTGTCATAGTTTCACCAGGTTGACTCCTGGTGCTGCTCCCTCCTCCACTCTTCCTTGAACCAGGATTGATTCCCTCAGCTTGGTAATGGTAGAGTGGGGGATATGCCTGGCCATGAGGTTACAGATTGTGATTGAGTACAATTCTGCTCCTGCAGTTGGCCCATAGCACTTCATGGTTGCCCAGTTTTGAATTGCTCAACCTCTTTGAAATTGATCTCATTTAGCACAGCGATAGTGCCACACAACACGATGGAGGATATCCTCTATATGAAGACGAGATTTTGTCTCCACAATGACTGTGCGGTGGTCACCCCTATCGATACTGTCATGGACAGATGCACCTGCAGCAGGTAGATTGTTTTTCCCTCTTGTTGGTTCCCTCACCACCTGCCACAGACCTAGTCTAGCAGCTATGTCCTTTAGGACTCAGCCAGCTTGGTCTGTAGTGGTGCTACCGAGCCACCCTTGGTGATGGACATTGAAGTCCCCCACGCAGAGAACATTTTGTGTCCTTGACACCCTCAATGCTTCCTCCAAGTGGTATTCAACATTGATTCATCAGCTGAGGGAGGGCGGTATGTGATAAATTAGCAAGAGCTTTTACCCATGTTTGACCTGATGCCATGAAACTTCATGAGGTCCGGAGTCGATGTTGAGGACTCCCAGGCAGCTCCCTCCCGACTGTATACCACTGTGCCGCCACCTCTGCTGGGTTTGTCCTGCCTTTGGGACATGGTGGTATCTGGAAAATTGTCCGTAAGGTATGACAGAGACAGCTTTCCCAATTTTGGCACAAGCCCCAAGATGTGAATAAGGAAGATTTTGCAGGGTCGACAGGGCTGAGTTTGCTGTTGTCATACCCAGTGCCTAGGTTGATGCAGGCTGGCCCATCCAGTTTCATTCCTTATGAACTGGTTCTAGACTCCCCACCCAAGGGAAACATCCTGCATCTAGCCTGTTGAGCCCTGTAAGAATTTCCTATGCTACAATGAGATCACCTCTCATTCTTCTAAACTCGAGAAAATACAGGCCCAGTCTCCTCAATCTTTCCTCAGGACATTCCCGCCATCCCAAGAATCAGTCTGGTGCACCTTCGTTGCACTCGCTCTCTGGCAAGTATATCCAGCCTTAGATAAGGAAACCAAAACTGTACTCAATAATCCAGGAGTGGTCTTCCCAAGGCTCTATACAATTAGAACCATAGAAAATAGAAGCAGGAGTAGGCCAGTCAGCCCTTCGAGCCTGCTCATTATGATCATGGCTGATCATCCAACTCAACAGCCTGCTCCCACTTTCTCCCCATATCCTTTGATCCCTTTCACCCCAAGAGCTATATCTAACTCATTGAAAACATACAATGTTTTGGCCTCAGCTATTTTCTACGGTAGCGAATTCCACAGGCTCACCACTCTCTGGATGAAGAAATTTCTCCTTATCTCAGTCCTAAATGGTCTACCCCATATCCTCAGATTGTGACCCCTGGTTCTGGACTCCCCCACCATCGGGAACATCCTTCCTGATACACTGTCTAGCCCTGTTACAATTTTATAGGTTTCTATGAGATTCCCCCCCCCCCCCCTCATTCTTCTGAACTCCAGCGAATATAATCCTAACTCAATCTGTCATCATATGTCTGTTCCGCCATCCCAGGAATCAGTCTGGTAAACCTTCGCTGCACTCCCTCTATAGCAAGTACATCCTTCCTCAGAGAAGGAGACCAAAACTGCACACAATATTCCAGGTCTGGTCTCACCAAGGCCCTGTACAATTGCTGCAAGACATCCCTGTTCCTGTACTTGAATCCCCTGGCTATGAAGGCCAACATGCCATTTGCCTTCATGGTTTATCTTCAGCAACTGGTGTACAAGGACACTCAGGTCTGATTGCACATTCCCCTCTCTCAATTTATAGCCATTCAGATGATAACCTGCCTTTCTTTTTTTGCTACCAAAGTGGATAACCTCAAATTTATCCACATTATACTGCATCTGCCATGCATTTGCGCACTCAGCTTGTCCAAATCACACTGAAGCATCTCTGCATCCTCCTCACAGCTCACCCTCCCACCCAGCTTTGTGTCCTCTGCAAATTTGGAGATATTACATTTAATTCCCTCATCTAAATCAATATATATTGTGAATAGCTGGGGCTCCAGCACTGATCCATGCAGTACCCCGCTAGTCACTCCCTGCCATTTGGAAAAAGACCCGCGTATCCCTACTCTTTGTTTCCTGTCTGCCAATCAGTTTTCTATCCATCTCAATACACTACCCCCAATCCCATTCACCTTAATTTTACATGCCAATCTCTTATGTGGGACTTTGTCGAAAGCCTCCTGAAAGTCCAAATAAACCACATCCATTGGCTTCCCCTCATCAACTCTTCTAGTTAATCCTCGAAAAATTCCAGTAGATTTGTCCAGCATGATTTCCCTTTCATAAATCCATGCAGATTCTGTCCAATTCTGCACTGTTTTCCAAGTGTTCAGCTATTAAATCTTTTATAATGGACTCTAAAATTTTCCCCACTACCAATGTTAGGCTGACTGGTCTATAAATTCCCTGTTTCTCTCTCCCTCCCTTTTTAAATAGTGGGGTTACATTTGCTACCCTCCAATCTGTAGGGAATGTTCCAGAGTCTATAGAAACTCAGAAGATGACCACTAATGCATCCATTATTTCTGGGGCCACTTCCTTAAATACTCTGGGATATAGATTATCAGACCCTGGGATTTATTGGCCTTCAATCCCATCAATTTCTCCAACACCATTTCCCTACTAATACTGATTACTTTCAGTTCCTCCCTCTCACTAAACCCTGTGTTCCCCAACGTTTCTGGTATATTATTTATGTCCTCCTTTGTGAAGACAGAACCAAAGTATGTATTCAGTTGGTCAGCCATTTCTTTGTTTCCCTTTATAAATTCCCGTTTCTGACTGTAAGGGGCCTACATTTCTCTTCAATCCTTTTCTCTTCATCTATCTATTAAAAACTGACTGTAAAAGTTTCTATATTCCCTGCAAGCTTACTCCCGTACTCTCTTTTTCCCTTTTTAATCAGTCCATTGGTCCTCCTTTGCTGAATTCTAAAGTGCTCCCAATCCACAGATCCATTGTTTTTTTCTGGCCAATTTGTATGCCTCTTCCTTGGATTTAATACTGTCTCTAATTTCCCTTGTAAGCCATGGTTTGGCCACCTTTCCTATTTTACTTTTGCGCCAGACAGGAATAAAGAATTGTCACAGTTCACCCATGCGCTCTTTGAATGTTTGCCATTGCCTATCCACCGTCATCCCTTTAAGTAACGTTTCCCAATCCATCATAGCCAAATTGGGCCTCATGCCATCATAGTTTCCTTTATTAAGACTCGACCCTAGTCTCAGAATCAGCTACGTCACTATCCATCTTGATGAAGAATTCTATCATATTATGGTCACTCATCCCCAAGGTTGCACAATTAGATTGCCAACTATTCCCTTCTCATTATACAATACCCAGTCTAGGGTGGCATGTTCTCTAGTTGGTTCCTCAATGTATTGGTCCAGAAAACCATCCCATATAAACTTTAGGAATTCCTCCTTTACGGTATTGTTACTAATTTGATTTGCCCAATCTATGTTGCAGATTTAAGTCACCCATAATTGCAGATGTTCCTTTATTGCAGGCGTCTCTAATTTCCTGTTTAATGCCATTCCCAACATCACCACTACAGCTTGGGGGTCTATATACAACCCCCACTAATGTTTTTTGCCCCTTAGTGTTTCTCAGCTCTATCCATACAGATTCCACATCATCAGAGCTAATATCTTTCCTCACTATTGCGTTTCCTCTTTAACCAGCAATGCAACTCCACCGCCTTTTCCTTTTTGTCTGTCCTTCCTAAATACTGAATACCCCTGGATGTTCAGTTCCAATCCCTGGTCACCCTGCAGCCATGTCTCCATAATCCCGACTATATCAAACCTGTTTACAGAATCTCACAGTGCAGGAGAGGCCCTTTGGCCCATTGTGTCTGCACCAACACGTGAGAAACAACTGACCTACCTACCTAATCCCATTTGCCAGCACTTGGCCCATAGCCTTGAATGTTATGACGTGCCAAGTGCTCACCCAGGTACTTTTTAAAGGATGTGAGGCAACCCACCTCCACCATCCTCCCACGCAGTGCATTACAGACCATCACCACCCTCTGGGTAAAAAGGTTGTTCCTCACATCCCCCCTAAACCTCCTGCCCCTCACCTTGAACTTATGTCCCCTTGTGACTGACCCTTCAGTTAAGGGGAACAGCTGCTCCCTATCCATCCTGTCTACGCCCCTCATAATCTTGTACATCTCGATCAGGTCGCCCCTCAGTCTTCTCTGCTCTGACGAAAACAACCCAAGTCTATCCAACCTCTCTTCATAACTTAAATGTTTCATCCCAGGCAACATCCTGGTGAATTTCCTCTGCACACCCTCCAGTGCAATCACATCCTTCCTATAATGTGGCGAACAGAACTGCACACAGTACTCCAGCTGTGGCCTCACCAAGGTTCAATGCAACTCCAACATGACCTCCCTACTTTTGTAATCTGTGCCTCAATTGATAAAGGCAAGTGTCCCATATGCCTTTTTCACCACCCACAACATCTCTGCCTTCAGAGACCTATGGACACACACGTCAAGGTCCCTTTGTTCCTCAGAACTTTCTAGTGTCATGTTGTTCATTGAATACTTCCTTGTCAAATTACTCCTTCCAAAGTGTTGTTTACATCTATTTGCACAGTTAATTCACACACTTTATTGCGAATGCTCCTCACCTTAAGGCTGGTCTTTTTAACATTACTTGTCCCATTCCCACTATTTTTCAATGAGGCCCTGTTTGATTCTTGCCCTTGATTTCTCTGCCTATCACTTCTTGTTCCCCTTTCTGTCTTTTGTTCTTGTCCTTGACTGCCCATCTCTGACTTCTTGCATAGGTTCCCATCTCCCTGCCATTTTAATTTAAACCCTCCCCAACCACTTATGCAAATATTCCCCCTAGGACATCAGTCCCAGTCCTGCCCAGGTGTAACCCCTCCAGTTTGTACTAGTCCCACCTTCCCGAGAACTGGTCCCAATGTCCCAGGAATCTGAAACCCTCCCCTTCACATCATCTCTCCAGCCACATATTCATCTGATATATCCTACTTCTGACTAGCACGTGGCACTAGTAGTAATCCTGAGATCACTACCTTTGAGGTCCTACTTTTCAACTTACTTTCTATATTTTCTACTTTCTACTCTCTAATTCTGATTTTAGGATCTCATCCCTTTTTTCACCTATGTAGTTTGTACCAATGTGTACCACGACCATTGGATGTTCACCCTCCCCCTATAGAATGTCCTGTAGCTGCTCTGAGACATCCTTGATCCTAGCACCAGGGAGGCAACATACCATCCTGGAGTCTCGTTTGCGGCCACAGAAACACCTATCTATTCCCCTTACAATTGCATCCCCCATAACAATTGCATTCCCACACTTTTTACTCCTCCCCTGTGCAGCAGGGCCAACCATGGTGCAACAAATTTGGCTGTTGCTGCTTTCCCCTGAGAGGCCATTCCCCCCAACAGTATCCGTAGCGGTATATCTGTTTTGCGGGGGAATAGCCACTGGAGACTCCTGCACTGCCTGCCTAGTCCTCTTGCTCTGCTTGGTGGTCATCTATTCCTTTCCTGCCTATGGACTATTAGCCTGCAGTGTGACCACCTCTGCATATGTGCTATCCATGATACTCTCCGTGTTGCGGATGATCCACAGTTTCTCCAGCTCCGAAAACCAGGCTTCCAGGAGCTGCAGCTGGAGCCACTTCCTGTGCACAAGCTGGCACCATGCACTGGAAATGTTCCCGGTTTCTCTCACAGAGCAGGAGGAGCACACCACGGCTTTGAGCTCTCCTGCCATGATTTAAATTAAATTAAACTTTTTGGAAGATACTTAATATTAAATAATATCAATTACTCTAGGGCCCTTCTTCCCTGCTCCTTGTAGTTACAGAATATAGCCCTTACAAATGATGAACCACAAAATAAGACCTCAAAAATTATAAGTGATAAAAGTAGTAAATACTTACTTGACCGTACTCTCGGTACTCAAAGGATCACCTCGTTCCCTCCTCACTGATCTCCCTCAGTTACCAAACTCCAACTTAATCAGTCTACTGCAGCCCAAAGCAGCACTCCAGACAGACCAATTGCAGCAAGACATCTTTACTCCTGTACTCAAATCCTCTTGCCATAAAGGCCAACATACCAGTTGCCTTCCTAATTGCTTGTTGCACCTGCATGTTAGCTTTTGGTGGCTGATGAACAAGGACACCAAGATCCCTCTGGACATCAACCCTTCCCAATCTCTCACCATTTAAGAAAGACTCTGCATTTCTGTTTTTCCTCCCAAAGGGGATGACTTCACATTTTCCACATTATTTTCCATCTACCACGTACTTGCCCACTCACTCAGTCTGTCTAAAGCCCCTTGAAACCTCTTTGAATCCTCCTCACAACTCACATTTCCAGGTTTTGTGCCATCAGCAAACTTGGAATATATTACATTTGATCCCCACTTCCAAATCATTGATATAGATTGTGAATAGCTCGGGCCCAAGCAGTGATCCTTGCAGTACCCTACTAGTCACAGCTTGCCAATCTGAGAATGACCTGTTTATCCTTGCTCTGTTTTCTGCCCATTAACTAATTCTCAATCCAAAGCAGTATACTAACCCCAATCCCATGAGCTCTAATTTTGTTTACTAACCTCCTGTGTGGGACCTTATTGGATACCTTCTGAAAATCCAAATACACCACATCCACTGGTTTCCCCTTATCTATTCTGCTAGTTACATCCTCAAAAAAGTCTAACCGGTTTGTTAAACATGATTTTCCTTACATAAACCCATGCTGACTCTGCCCAATCCTACCATTATTTTCTAAATGGCCAGTTATCAAATCCTTTATAATAGAATCTAGCATTTTCCCTCCTACTGATGTCCATAGTAATTCATTTTCTCTTTCCCTCCCTCCTTAAATATGTTTTCTAACTATCAATTTTTATGATAAACAGCAGTGGTTTCATGGTCGCCATTACTTATCTTTTAGTAACATGGAGTAGGAGTGGGCCATTTGGCCCCTCAAGCCTGCTGTCATTTAACTGGATCATTGCTAATCTACCTCAACACCATCTTGCCGCGCTATCCCCATATCCCTTAATGTCATTGGTATCTGGAAATCTATCAACCTCTACTTTGAGCATACTCAGTGACTGAGCCTCCCCAGCCCCCTGGGGTAGAGAATTCCAAAGATTTACCATCCTCTGAAGAAATCCCTCCTCACCTTGGTGGCCCACCCCTTATTCTATACATCCTCCCCCACCTCCGTTGCCAAAACTGAGAGCTGACGAGCCTGTAAGAGTGCAAACGTTCAACACAATCAAAAAAAGTCAATATGGGATGTGTGTAGAGAAGTTGTCATCTTGTTTGTACAATGAACAACCAGAACTTGCGTCACAACCACAGACATTTGATGCGACTGGACAAGCTGCCCTTTCACAGCAGACAGCTGATGAGGCAGATCTGAAGTCACCAAGTGAGCAAGGAACTGAATGATCATTAGTCGCAGGCATTTGCCACAGCAACATCCTTCCTCAGAGAAGCAAATCACTCCAGGAACCAGCAAACAGCCAACAACATCTCATATTTTTCATTCATTCAGGGATGCAGGTGTAACTGGCTAGGCCAGCATTTATTGCCCTTAAGAACTGAGTGGCTTGCTAGGCCATTCCAGAGGGCGTTAAGAGTCAATCAATGTGGGTCTAGAGTCATGTGTCGGCCAGACAAGATAAGGATGGCAGATTTCCTTCCCTAAAGGACATCAGTGAACCAGATGGATTTTTATACGAACTGACAATGGTTTCATGGTCATCATCAATTTTTTAATTCCAGATTTGTAATTGAAATTAAATGTCACAATCTGGCGTGATGGGATTCAAACCCAGATCCCCAGAGCATTACTCTGGGCCTCTGGATTACTAGTCCAGTGGCAGTGGGGAGATGGTGAGACTACACATCCATTTCTCCATTAGAAGACCCGAATGCTTTAAAGATTATGTGTACAATGCGTGTGTCGGGACAGGCAAAATTGGAACTGACTAGAAGGAGTAAACAATTTTTTAGTTCCTGTGTGATAATTTTCTTTAGTGGCTAGGTATATCAAGTAACATGCAAATGATAGGGCATGCAATTTATTTTCTTTTTATGAAAAGGGGGATGTTTAGATAAATATCTGTGCACTGTGGCTTATCGTACTCGTGACCTCTAATGTCATTTTCTGTGAATAAAGGGTTTCGGCAGTAGCCATTTAACACCATCTGGAACACCCTTCAGGCTGCTTCTTTGCTCCCTGTTGGCACATTCCCAATTACTTCGCGGCCGTGTATCGAACACACCTTCGAGGCAATGATGGTCTCTGCATCGTCGATGCGCTATTTTCCTCAATGGGCAGATTAACTAAGGAGCTGGAGGTCAGCAGCTGAATGACAAAATGAAAATGCTTTTCAAATACTGGTCAGCTTTTTCTTCCACACAGTAAGGCATTGAAACAGTTAATCCTTTTGGAGCTTAATCATTCGGAGAACTGGAAAAGCTGGGAGTTGCCACATCCTGGTCTGACTCACAGCACCTGAACAGAGCTCCAGTAGCACGGTACAGGTAAGTACATAGACTGGAATTAAATCACTGACACGAAAAGCATCGGGACAGATTGCACAGTGTTCTTGAAACTCAGCGGATGGAACAGCAGCGGGCAGGCTATCAAGGAGAGCAGGTTCATCCCTGGGGGCCATAGTGTGGAGGTTAGTGATGTCATTGTGGAAAAGTAACCCGTCATTTCGTAATGTTTTAACAAATTGAAAGTGAATGAATTTTATACTTGTATTTAAGCAAGGGAGACACGTTTGGCTGTGGTGGCGAGAGGCCCATCAGGTAGTATCAAAGACACGTTAACACGATCGAAACTATTTTACAGAACACTAACATTATAACTGCCAGAGTGGATCTAGAGAGAACTTGATTGGTTGAAACTCCAAATAAACAATCTATTTTGATTTTCAAGAAGTTATTGGAAGATTCCACATGAAAATCTCCTAACTGATGGAAACCTTATGGGGATGTAGGCGATAGGCAAAACAAAACTGCCTGGAGAGAAAGGTCTTGTGAAAGGTGTAGGTTGTGGAGCAAACTCTCTGGGCTGGTGTGAGGGGTGTATTTTTTAAAAAATTCTTTCACAGGATGTGGATGTCACTGGCTAGGCCACCTAGTTATCGCCCATCCATAGTTGCCCTTGAGAAGGCGGTGGTGGTGCCTTCTTGAACTGCTGCATTCATGTGGTGTAGGTACACCCACAGTGCTGTTAGGTAGGGAGTTCTAGGATTTTGACCCAGTGTCAGTGAAGGAACAGTGATCATGGGTCTGTTGCCCCTGTCCTTCTAGATGGAGGTCATGTGTTTGGAAGGTGCTGTTGAAGGAGCCTTGGTTTGCTGCTTCATGTGCACATTGTAGATGATACACATGGCTGCCACTGTGTGTCGGTGGTGGAGGGAGTGAATGTTTAAAGTGGTGGATGAATCATTTGGGCTGTTTTGTCCTGGGTGGTATTGAGTTTTGATGGAGCCACACTCATCCAGGCAAGTGGGGAGTATTCCATTATACTCCTGACTTGTGCCTTGTAGATGGTGGACATGCTTAGGGGGGAGAAGGTGAGTTCCTTGATATGGAAGTCCCAGCTCCTGACCTAATCCTACACCCATGTTATTTATATGGCTGGTCCAGTTCAGTTTCTGGGCAATTGTAATCTCCAGGATGTTGACAGTGGGGGATTCAGCAATGTAATGCTAGCCCCACTTCTGACCTTATGATGGAAGGTCAAAGGTCAAACAGCTTAAGATGGTTAGGCTGAGGACACTACCCTGAGGAACACCTGCAGTGATGTCCTGGAACTGAGATGATTGACCTCCAACAACCACAACCATCTTCCTTTGTGTTAGGTATGACTCCAGACACTGGAGAGTTTTCCCCCTAATTCCCACTGCAGTTTTTCTAGGGCTCCTTGATGCCACACTCGGTTAAGTGCTGCCTTGATGTCAAGGGCAGTCATTCTCATCTCAGATCGACTCTTTTGTCCATGTTTGGAACAAGGCTGTAATCGGGTCAGGAGCTGAGTGGCCCTGGCAGAGCCAAGACCGACCATTAGTGAGCAGGTCATTTCTGTGCAAGTGCTGTTTGATAGCACTGTTGACAACACTGACCAACATTTTGCTATGATCGAGAGTGTGCTTAGTTTGGAAGTAGCTGTTTGTCACACCAGAGTCCATGGTAACAGCATAGCCCCAGCAACCTCCAGCCATTTCCATTGTTTTTGCTGATTCCCTAGTGCATTATTCAGTTTGGCCAAGCTGTGTGGTTGGTACCCATCCTTGTGTTGAAGTCTCCCAGAAGATACAGAACCTTGGACCTGGGAATTCTGGAAATTTGACATCTGAAGTGGAGGTGAGTATTGGGCATTATTGCACACGAGGTTAGCTGGGCCCCAAGCTTGTTGACAAGCAAAGAGTAAGAAGTCAGTCTGAGTTTTCTGGGGGGCTTCAATCAAAGGGAATAGAGTGTTTGTTTTGTTCTTGGATTTTCCCTGCATGAACATATAGTGTTTCTCTTTAAGGGATCCACTTTGAGTGAGCTTCATTTCTTGCAGCACCACAGTGTCCACATTGAGTTTTGTAGGTTCTTTGTCAATCAGTTGTCTTGCGTGCATCATCAACCTGTAGAAAGTCATCAGTAAGACCAGAGCACATGGTCTTCGCATTCCAGCTTACAAGGCAAAAGACTGGTGTCTTCTTTGTTGAGTTTGTCTCACCTGGTGCATAGCCACTTGTCTGTCAAGAAATGACTCTAAGTTTCAAGCGCCCATCGAAGCAAGCAGGCTGCAGCAGGATAGCTCCTGACTGACTGTGGGCTGCCCAGTTTGAGGCAGGCAGTAGCTATCCAATGAGATGTTATGATCTCTCCCAAATTCAGAAGTAACCCCAGCTGTTCTTGCACTGCGCCAATAGAGTGAGAGCTCATAACCAGTAACTGTTTATTCAAGGTGTCCTGGGAGACATCTAAAATCACGCCACTGGCATTAGCTAGATCTCATCAGCAGATGTACTGCCCTCAACAGTGCTCACTGTGATACTGACCATCCCCTGCTGTGTAACAAGATCAAGCTTCAGCCAAGGAAACTATATCACTCCAAGAAGAAAGGTCATCCTTGAAAAGAAGCTGGGAGTTTCTCAATATCGGCCATCAGGCTCTTACAGGCAACAATGCCCAAGGGCAGGAGATGGTGTCAAAGTGGGATCATCTGTGTAGCACCATCTATAACCATCACTCACTGCATATGGGAAAAGAGATCAAAGCAGTGCGCTGCCATCCAGTTAGGGACCAGTAACTTTTTGGTTAACATAGACAAAGTTTGAATTTCCTGTTACCCACCGGGAGAATAAACCACAAGATTCCATAGCTTGAAATAAACAAAACAAATATTAAGATACAAAAGTCAGAAAAGTAAAACAATTTGCAAAAACAGAAAATGCTGGAAAAACTCAGCAGGTCTGACAGTATCTGTGGAGAGAAAAAAACAAAGTTAATGTTTCGAGTCCTTATGACCCTTCCTCAGAGCTGAAGAGAAGTGAAAATGTGATGAAATTTATACTGTTTAAGGGGGTTGGGGCAGGTGGAGTTGAAAGAAGGCCAGCGATAGGTGGGGACAAAGGAGGGATGGACAAAGATGTCACGAACTAAGGGACGAAGGGATTGTTAATGGTAGTGGTTAGTGCTAAAACAGGTGCTAATAGTGGCATAAAAATAAGAAAGAATGTGATTTTAGCAGAACAAGGGCAGCATTGTGTGAAAGAATAAAATGGAACAAGTAACAGATGTAAAAAATAAAAACAAAAAACTGCGGATGCTGGAAATCCAAAACAAAAACAAAATTACCTGGAAAAACTCAGCAGGTCTGGCAGCATCCGCGGAGAAGAAAAGAGTTGACGTTTCGAGTCCTCATGACCCTTCAACAGAACTAGGTGAATCCAAGGAGAGGGGTGAAATATAAGCTGGTTTAAGGTGGGGGGTGGGGGGGGTGGTTGGGTGGGGGCGGGGGGAGAGAAGTGGAGGGGGGAGGGTGTGGCTGTAGGGACAAGCAAGCAGTGATAGGAGCAGATAATCAAAAAATGTCACAGACAAAAGAACAAAAGAACACAGAGGTGTTGAAGTAGGTGATATTATCTAAATTAATGTACTAATTAAGAATGGATGGTAGGGCACTCAAGGTATAGCTCTAGTGGGGGTGGGGGGGCATAAAAGATTTAAAAATAATCGAAAAAGGTGGGAAAAGAAAAGTCTATATAAATTATTGGAAAAAACAAAAGGAAGGGGGAAGAAACAGAAAGGGGGTGGGGATGGAGGAGGGTGTTCAAGACCTAAAGTTGTTGAATTCAATATTCAGTCCGGAAGACTGTAAAGTGCCTAGTCAGAAGATGAGGTGCTGTTCCTCCAGTTTGCGTTGGGCTTCACTGGAACAATGCAGCAAGCCAAGGACAGACATGTGGGCAAGAGAGTGGAGTGTTAAAATGGCAAGCGACAGGGAGGTTTGGGTCATTCTTGCGGACAGACCACAGGTGTTCTGCAAAGCGGTCGCCCAGTTTACGTTTGGTCTCTCCAATGTAGAGGAGACCGCACTGGGAGCAATGAATGCAGTAGACTAAGTTGGGGGAAATGCAAGTGAAATGCTGCTTCACTTGAAAGGAGTGTTTGGGCCCTTGGACGGTGAGGAGAGAGGAAGTGAAGGGGCAGGTGTTACATCTTTTGCGTGGGCATGGGGAGGTGCCATAGGTGAGGGTTGAGTAGGGGGTGATGGAGGAGTGGACCAGGGTGTCCTGGAGGGAACGATCCCTACAAATGCCACCAGGCGGGGTGAAGGGAAGATGTGTTTGGTGGTGGCATCATGCTGGAATTGGCGGAAATGGCGGAGGATGATCCTTTGAATGCGGAGGCTGTTGGGGTGATAAGTGAGGACAAGTAACAGATGGCTCTGTAGGGGATGGGATGGGGGGAGGGGGTGGTGGGGAAGCAAATGGGATAAAAAAGGGGATTAAACTATGGATAAATTAATAAAAATAAAATGTGGATCAAAAGTAAAACTGAATGTAGAAGAAAAAAGATATAAAAAAGGGGGCAAGAATGGAGGAGAGAATTCATGATCTGAAGTTGAACTCAATGTTAAGTCTGGAAGGATGTAAAGTGCCTAATTGGAAGATGGGGTGCTGTTCCTCCAGTTTGTCTTGAGCTTCACTGGAACAATGCAGCAGGCCAAGGATGGACATGTGGGCATGAGAGCAGGGTGGTGTGTTGAAATGGCAAGCAACAGGAGGTCTGGGTCATGCTTGCGCACAGATCGGAGGTGTTCCGCAAAATGGTCACCCAGTCTGTGTTTGGTCTCCCCGAAGTAGAGGAGACCACATTGGGAACAGCGAATGCGGTAGACCAAATTAAAGGAGGTACAAGTGAAGTGCTGTTTCATCTAAAAGGAGCGTTTGGGCCCTTGGGATGGTGAGGAGGTAAAGGGGCAGGTGTTGCACCTTCTGCAGTTGCATGAGAAGTTGCCATGGGAAGGGGGTGGGGTGTAGGAGGTGATGGAGGAGCGGACCAGGGTATCCCCGAGGGAACAGTCCCTACGGAATGCCAATGGGGGGTGGCATCATGCTGGAGTCGGTGGAAATGGTGGAGGATGATCCTTTGAATGCAGAGACTGGTGGGGTGAAAAGTGAGGACAAGGGGGGCCCTATCATGGTTCTGGGAGGGAGGGATATGTGTGACGGCAGAGGCACGGGGGATGGGTCAGTCATGGTTGAGGGCCCTGTCAACCACAGTGGGTGGGAAACCTCAATTGAGGAAGAAGGAAGACATGTCAGAAGTGCCATTTTGGAAAGTGGCATCATCGGAACAGATGCAAAGGAACTGAGAGAATGGGATGGAGTCCTTACAGTAAGCAGGGTGTGAGGAGCTGTAGTTGAGGTAGCTGTGGGAGTCAGCGGGCTTGTATTGAATCTAGGTGGACAGTCTATCTCCAGAAATGGAGACAGAGAGGTCAAGGAAGAGAAGGGAAGTGTTGGAGTTGGACCATGTGATGGTGACAGAGGGGTGAAAATTGGACGCAAAATTGATAAATTTTTCCAAGTCCAGACGAGAGCATGAAGCGGCACTGAAACAGTCATCAATGTAACGAGAAAAGTGTTGTAGGAGGGGGCCTGGGTAGGACTGGAACTAGGAATGTTGCACATACCCCAATAAGAGACAGGGATAACTAAGACCCATGTCGGTACCCATAGCCACACCTTTTATTTGGAGGAAGTGAGACAAGTTTAAGGAGAAATTGTTCAGTGAGAGAACAAGTTCAGCCAGACAGAGGAGAGTGGTCATGGATGGGGATTGTTCAGGCCTCTGTTCAAGGAAGAAGCGGAGAGCCCTCAGACCATCTTGGTGGGGGATGGAGGTGTAGAGGGATTGGACGTCCATGGTGTAGAGGAGGCGGTGAGGGCCAGGGAACTGGAAATTGTTGATATGATGTAGGGAATCAGAGGAATCGCGGATGTAGGTGGGAAGAGACTGGACAAGGGTAGAGAGAATGGAGTCAAGATGGGAAGAAATGAGTTCCACAGAGCAGGAACAGGCTGACATGATCAGTCTGCCGGGACAGTCCTTTTTGTGGATTTTGGGGCGGTGGTAGAAGCGGGCTGTCTGAGGTTGGGAAACCATGAGGCTGGAAGCTGTGGAGGGAAGATCTCCAGAGGAGATGAGGTCAGTGACAGTCTTGGAAACAATGGCCTGATGTTTAGTGGTGGGGTCATGGTCCAGGGGGAGGTAGGAAGAAGTGTCTGTGAGTTGGCGCTCAGCCCCTGCGGGGTACAGGTCTGTCTGCCCTTCTCATCCGCTCTAACCTGTCTCCTTCTGAACTTGCTGCACTCCGTTCCCTTAGGTCCAACCCTGACTTTGTCATCAAACCTGTTGACAAGGGTGGTACTGTTGTTGTCTGGCATACCTCCTCCCCAAAATCCACAAGCAGGACTGTTCCGGTAGACTGACCATGTCAGCCTGTTCCTGCCCCACGGAACTCATTTCTTCTTTCTCTCTCCCCTCATCCAGTTCCTTCCCAATGACATCCGCGATTCCTCTGATGCCCTACCAACAATTTCCAGTTCCCTGGCCTCTTCACCATGGATGCCCAATCCCTCTACACCTCCATCCCCCACTAGGATGGTCTGAGGGCTCTCAGCTTCTTCCTTGAGCAGAGACCTGAACAATCCCATCCACCACCACTCTTCTCCGTCTGGCAGAACTTGTTCTCTGACTGAACAATTTCTCCTTAAACTTGTCTCACTTCCTCCAAATAGGCCAAATGTGACTATGGGTACCCACATGGGCCCCAGTTATGCCTGTCTCTTTATGGGGCATGTGGAACATTCCTTGTTCCAGTCCTACTCAGGCCCCCTCCCACAACACTTTTCTCGTTACATTGATGACTGTTTCAGTGCAGCTTCATGCGCTCATCTGGACCTGGAGAAATTTATCAATTTTGCTTTCAATTTCCACCCCTCTGTCACCTTCACATGGTCCACCTCCAACACTTCCCTTCCCTTCCTTGACCTCTCTGTCTCAATTTCTGGTGATAGACTGTCCACTAATATTCATTACAAGCCCACTGACTCCCACAGCTACCTCAACTACAGCTCCTCACACCCTGCTTGCTGTAAGGACTCCATCCCATCCCATGACGCCACTTTCCAAAATGGCGCTTCTGATATATCTCCCTTCTAACTTAACCAAAGTTCCCCACCCATGGTGGTTGACAGGGCCCTCAGCCGTGTCTGAGCCATCTCCCACAACTCTGTCCTCACACCTTCGTCTCCGTCCCAGAACCATGATAGGGTCCCCCTTGTCTTGACTTTTCACCCCACCAGCCTCCGCATTCAAAGAATCATCCACCATTTCCACCAAATCCAGCAAGATGCCACCACCAAACACATCTTCCCCTCACCCCCCCCGTCAGCATTCCATAGGGATTGTTCCCTCCAGGACACCCCGGTCCACTCCTCCGTCACCCCCAACACCCCACCCTCTTTCCACGGCACCTTCCCATGCAACCACAGAAGGTGCAACACCGACCCCTTTACCTCCTCCCTCCTCACCTTCCAAGGGCCGAAACATTCCTTTCAGGTGAAGCAGTGCTTCACTTGTACCTCCTTTAATTTGGTCTACTGCATTCACTGCTCCCCATGTGGTCTCCTCTACATTGGGGAGACCAAACGCAGACTGGGTGACCGCTTTGCGGAACACCTCCGATCTGTTCCCAAGCATGACCCAGACCTCCCTGTCGCTTGCCATTTCAACACATCATCCTGCTCTCATGCCCACATGTCCGTCCTTGGCCTGCTGCAATGTTCCAGTGAAGCCCAACACAAACTGGAGGAATAGCACCTCATCTTCCAATTAGGTACTTTACAGCCTTCTGGACTTAACATTGAGTTCAACAAAGTCAGACCATGAACACTCTCCTCCATCCTCACCCCTTTTTTATATCTTTTTTCTTCTACATTTATTTTTATTTTTGATTATTTTTACTCATTTATCTGTAGTTTAATCCCCTTTTTTAAAATTCCATTTTCTATCCTTTTTTTACCACACTGCACTTTAAATGGTAGATATGGCCAAGACAGATCCCATGGATTTCTCAGTAATCCACCCGGATATCAGTGACCACTGTGAGTCACAAAATCTCTTTAAAATTTATCTCCCTCATGATTGATTTTCAACTCTTCACTTTTGAAGACCCAGCTACTGAATACTCTCTAAAATCACTCCAACATGGACTGCCTGAATGACTCTCATCTCCCGATGCTTCAATCTCTTCTCCTCAGACTGTGTTCCACGGGATTCACAAGCCAACACAATTCCAGCTCTTTCACAAACTGCTAGCTTCACTAAGCTGGCACTGCCCCTGGGATTCTTCGAACTCCTGTCTCCCAGCTTCACTGAGCTATCGATGGCTCCTAGGGTTCCTCTGAGCCCTAACTGCCTGGCATGGAACCAGTGACCTCCTGCCACCTTTTCAGCTCCCCAGGATGTCTCCGATCCCTAACTGCACTGAACAGCTCCCAAGGCATCTCCCTGAGCTGCAAACCATATAACCAAACTTCAACCCTCAGCCGAACGGCTCCTAGGACTTTTATCAGCCTGAATTGCCAGGAATCTGCTAACAGCAGCATTTTTTCAGTATGGAACCTCTTTCCTGCTACAGAGTACTCTCTCCCAGCAAACACACAAATAAATTGAAAACAGAGAACCTTCTTAAGCTCCACCCATTTCCATGATGGTGTAGCCTTTCAGGGTTCACTGAATGCTTTTAAACTAATTTAGCTCTAATCCCAAGACACAACATCTCTCTGGATTGCACTTCTTTGAAAGCAGTGTGGACATGATGTCTCCAGCTTTCCAGCTAATTAAGCCTACCTATTATTTTATGGCTCTTACCTTTCTAGCTGTTAATCCCATAAGTCAACATGGCTCCAACCTTTTTAAGTGTAATAGACTCCAAGCAGCTCTAGTTGCATTTATCCTATTCTCTACAGTTAATCTTTAATCCTCCCAGAGCTAAGCATTACCTCTAAAATATCAACATGAAACATGAACTAGATATTTGTCACACATCCTGACTAGTTTGAGGCTTCTTGGACTGAAATGGGAACAGTTACTGAAATCAAGTGGAGAGCTCTCGTGAACTACAAACAGGCCCACAGCAAACAAAATGGAGATGTTCTCTGATCTGCCAAAATCAAGTCTCAGCAGCCTGCTCAGCACCATGCTAATTAGTTCTGGCTGAAACTCTGCAACAGCATTTGATCTGCTGCCGGATTCAGGGGTGCTGGGTTGTAAATAGAATAAATATGCATGATATAAATATGCAATGGGCAGATAAATGGCAGATGGAATTTAACCCTGAAAAGTGTGAGGTGATATATTTTGGAAGGATTAATTTGACAAGGAAGTGTTCAATGAACGGCATGACACTAGGAAGTTCTGAGGAACAAAGAGACCTTGGAGTGTGTGCCCATAGATCTCTGAAGGCGGAGGGGCATGTTTGTGGGGTGGTGAAAAAGGCATATAGGACACTTGCCTTTATCAATCGAAGCATAGACTACAAAAGTAGGGAGGTCATGTTGCAGTTGTATAGAACCTTGGTGAGGCCATAGCTGGAGTACTGTGTGCAGTTCTGGTCATCACATTATAGGAAGGATGTGATTGCACTGGAGGGGGTGCAGAGGAGATTCACCAGGTTGTTGTCTGGGATGAAACATTTAAGTTATGGAGAGAGGTTTGAGAGACTTGGGTTTTTTTCGTTGGAGCAGAGAAGACTGAGGGGCAACCTGATCGAAGTGTACAATATTATGAGGGGAATAGACAGGGAGCAGCTGTTCCCCTTAGTTGAAGGGTCACAAGGGGACATGAGTTCAAGGTGAGGGACAGGAGGTTTAGGGGGGATGTGAGGAAAAACTTTTTTACCCAGAGGGTGGTGACGATCTGGAATGCAGTGCATGGGAGGGTGGTGGAGGCGGGTTGCCTCACATCCTTTAAAAAGTAACTGTATGAACACTTGGCACATCATAATATTCAAGGCTATAGGCCAAGTGCTGGTAAATGGGATTAGATAGGTAGGTCGGTTGTTTCTCTCATATCAGTGCAGACTCGATGGGCTGAAGGGCCCCTTCTGCACTCTGTGATTCTGCAATCTGATAGACATTACAAAGACATGGCTGCAGGATGTTAGAGACTGAGACCTGAATATTCAAGGGTATATGACATTTAGGAAGGACAGGTAACGTAGAGATTGCCAATCTGATTCGTCCAAAAGTAGCCCAGATGATGAGTTCATCATGTGTTTTTGGGACAGATCCTTAAGGCAGCATGTTCTAGCCCCAACCAGAGAGCAGGCTATACTAGATCTGATAATGTGCAATGAGACAGGATTGATAAATGACTGCATAGTGAAGGCGTCCCTAAGTAGCAATGAGTGTAAAATGATTGAATTTCACATTCAGTTTGAGGGAGAGAGGAGTGGATCTAAGACTATTGAATCAGGGCAATTATGAGGGCATGAAGGCAGAGCTGGCTAAAGTAAATTGGGAAATTAGGTTAAGGGATAGGTCAGTAGAGCTGCAGTGGCAGACATTTAAGGAGATATTTAGAATACTCAGAAAAGACTGATTCTAAGGGGAGGAGCCATTTATGGCTAACTAAGGAAGTTAAACATAGTATCAAATTGATAGAAAAAGCATATAATTCCACAAAGATGCGTGACAGATCAGAAGATTGGACAGAATATAAAAAAACAGCAAAGAATGACTAAAAGATTAATAAGGAGGGAGAAATTAGAGTATGAGAGAAAGCCAGCTAGAAATATAAAAAAACAATAAGAATTTGTACAGGTACTTAAAAAGGAAAAGAGTTAACAAGGTGAGCGTTGATTCCCTAGAGAGTAAGTCTGGGGAGTTAATAATGGAAAATAAGGAAATGGAAGATGAATTGAACAGGTAATTTTGTGTTGGCCTTATAGAGGATACAAATAACATTGCAGAAGTAATTGTGAATCAGGAGGTGAAAGGAAGGGAGGAACTTAAAATAATTACAATCACCAGGGAAAGGGTACTGAGAAAATTATTAGGGCTAAAAAGCTGACAGGTCCCCAGGTCCGGATGGAATTCATCCTAGGGTCTTAAAAGAAGTGACTGCTGAGATAGTAGGTGTATTGGTTTTAATTTCCCAAAATTCCCTAAATTCTGGAAAGATCCCATCAGATTGGAAAATAGTGAATGTAACTCCTCCATTCAAGAAAGCAGGGAGAGAGAAAGTAGGAAACTACGTACCAGTTAGCTTCACGTCTGTCATAAGGAAATTGCTGGAATCTATTATTAAGGAGATTATAGCAGGGCACTTAGAAATGCTTAATGTAATCAGGCCCAGTTAAGATGGTTTTGTGAAGGGGAAACCATGTTTGACTAACTTATTGGAACTCTTTGAGGAAGTAGCAAGCAAATGGATAACAGAAGGCAAAATAAGAGCTTGTAGTGTAGGGGGTAACCTATCAGCATGGATAGTGGATGAATTAGTTAACAAGAAACAGAATAGCCAAAAATGGGCCATTTTTGGGATGGAAAAATGTGACGAGTGGAGTGCCACAGGGATCAGTGCTGGAGTCTCAACTATTTACAACTTATATCAATGACTTAGTTGAATGGAATGAATGTGCTCATGACACAGACACAAGTAGGAAAGTAAGTTGTGAAGAACACATAGCAGCCTGCAAAGGGACATGGATAAGTTAAGTGAATGGGCAAAAATTTGGCAGATGGAGTATAGTGTGGGAAAATATGAACTTGTCCACTTTGGCAGGAAGAATAGAAAAGCAGAATATTATTTAATTCGTGAGAGATTACAGAACTCCAAGATACAGAGGGACCTGGGTGTCCTGGTACATGAATCACAAAAGGTTAGTAAACAGGTACAGCAACTGATTAGGAAGGCAAATGGAATGCTGTTTATTGCAATGGGAAATGGAATATAAAAGTAGAGAAGTTTTACTACAGTTGTATAAGGCGCTGATGAGACCACATCTGGAGTACTGTGTATAATTTTGGTCTCCTTATTTAAGAGAGGATATAAATGTTCAAAGCAGTTCAGAGAAGGTTCACTTGGCTGATACCTGGGTTTGGGGGATTTATTTTTGAGGAAAGGTTGGACAGGCTGGCCTATACCCATTGGAGTTTAGAAGAATGAGATGTGATCCTATTGAAACATAAGATGCTGAGGGGACTTGACAGGGTGGATAGTGAAAGGATGTTTCCCTTTGTGGGAGAGACTAGAACTAGGGGACACACTTCAAAAATAAGGGGCCTTCCATTTAAGACGGAGATGAGGTTAATGTTTTTCTGAGGGTTGTGAGTCTTTGGAACTCTCTTCCCCAGAGAATGGCAAAGGCAAGATCAATGAATATTTTTAAGGTTGATGTAAATAGCTTTTTATCGAGGGCAGGCAGAATATGAAGCTGAGGCCAGAATCAGATCAGCTATGATCTTACTGAATGGCAGAGCAAGCTCGAGGGGCCTAATGGCCTACTCCTCCTAATTCATATGTATTAGGAATCAAGAAAGCAACAGGGCCAGTAGCCAACCACATCAGCCCCCTTGAAGACAAAGACAGGGACGATCATCATAGAACCTAGCAAGCCTATTGAAGATAGGTGGAGCACTCTCAAACACCTATGCGCCAGAGAACATTGTCACTGAAGAAGCTCTCAGTGCCACTCCAGGCTATCTGGAGGAACTGGACAGTTAACCCACCACAGTAGAGCTCAACAAGGCCATTGACCGTCTTGCCAGTGGTAAAGGCCCAGGAAACGATGACATTCCACCTGAAATCATCAGAAGTGGAAAACTGGCACTGCTGCAGCATCTGCAAGAACTTTTGTGTCTCTGCTGGAAGGAAAGATTTGTACCTCAAGACATACATGATGTAAAAGTAGTCACCTGTACAAAAACAAAGGGGATTGCAATGACTGCAACAATTCCTGAGGCATCTCCTCCTGTTGCTCTGACCAGATTGCAGACTCTGGTGTCACACATCTACCCTGAGTCACAGTGCAGCTTCAGAACTGGCAGATTATGATTTTCTCAATTTAACAGTTGCAGAAGAATTGCTGCAAACAGCGCAGCCGCTCTACATTGTCTTCATAGACCTCACCAAGGCTGTTAACCTTCAAACTGTAATGGAGGGGGCTGAGAACACATGGCACTGTGGGTTTTCGGTGAGCTTGCTGTTGGTCCACACTCGCCATGGTAGCTACAGCTTTGACTCTTCAAACTGCTGTGTGAAACAGGCTGCCTGCCTAGACTCCTGGGCATCATTTCTTTTTGCCATGAGAATGTGCACAGTTTTGTTAGTTACAATGGAGCATCACCAGAGGCTTTGAAGATCAGCAGTGGGGTAAAGCAGAGTTGTCTCCTGGTGCTAACTCTCTTTGGCATATTTTTCTCCATTTTGCCATTCAGCTGCTCAAATGAGGGAGTCTACCTGCATGTCAGAGCCGATGGCAAGCTGTTCAACTCAGCAAGACTGTGTACCAAGACCATAGTAATATCCTGGTTTGTGAGTTTCTGTTTGCTGATGACATTGCGCTGGCATCCCATACTAAAGTTTACTTGCAACAACATGTAGATCTCTTCTCCCGGGCATGCAAGGAGTTTGGACTGACAATCAGCGCCAAGAAGATTAAAATTCTGAGCCAGGATGTAGAAGAGAATCCATGTTCTATCAACATTGACAACGTCATTCTGGAGGTTGTCGACACCTTCGCGTATCTTGGATCAACAATTATCAGCAACCTGTCCCTTGATGCTGAAATCAGCACCAGGACTGCCATGGCGAGTGTGGACCAACAGCAAACTCACTGAAAACACACAGTGCCGTGTGTTCTCAGCACCCTCCATTACATTACTAGCGAGGCAGTCAACAGCACCTAGAAGAGCGGGTGAAAAGGAATCAGTTGTTTCTTATCTACTTTTTCTTTACTGTTTGGTGCAGCGGAAGGAGCTGATTGATGAGTAACTAGTAAGCCAATTAAAAATTAAACATATAACTCCTAGTTGAATGTGGTGCTAACATTTACTAAGTGCAGTCAATTGTGGTAGACATAGGAATAATCCTAACTTAATTAAGAAAGTAATTAAATTAACCAAATAACATAAGTAACAACGGCAGGACAGGTGTTGTGTTGCAGCTGTGGAATGTGGGAGCTCCTGGACGCCAATGCAATCCAGGACAAGCAGACAGTGTAAGCAGCTGGAGGAATTCTGATCAGGATTATTGATCTGGAAGCTGAACTGCCTTCACTACGCAACATCAGGTAGGGGATAAATACCTGGATGCTTTGTACCAGAAGATGGTCACAACTCTTAGAATAGGGTCATCTGTTTTGGTCAGTATTGAGGGACAGGAGGGTGTGACTGTGAGTGAGGCAGGTAGAGGGATTGAGCAGACAGAAGTGGAGGAGCCTCAGACTTTGCAATTGTTAAATAGGTTTGAGGTGCTCACAATCTATGTGGATGAAAGCAGGGTCTGCAGGGTGGATGAGCAAACTGACCATCGCGCAATGGTGCAGGTAGCCGTTCAAGTGGGGGCAGCAAAAAGAAATGTAGTGATAGTAGGGAACTGTATATTCAGGGGGATTGATACTGTTCTCTGCAGCCAACAGCGAGAATCAAAAAGGCTGTGTTATCTGCCTGGTGCCATGGTTCAGGATATCGGCTCAGAACTGGAGAGGAACTTGCAGTTGGAAGGAAAAGATCCAGTAAACATGGACCTTGTAGGTCCCAACGACATAGGTACAACTAGAAAAGAGGTTCTGTATAACCTGTATGAGAAGCTAGGCTCGAAATTAAAAAGCAGAACCTCAAAGGTAATAATCTCTGGATTATTACCTGAGCCACGTGCAAATTGGAATAGGGTTAATAAGATTACAGAGGTGGATGCATGGCTTAAATACTGGTGTGGAAGAAGCGGGCACTAGCACTAATATTGAGGAATGTGGGGGCTGCACTGTTGGCACAGTCTGCACCTGGACCGTGCTCTAGTGAACCATGCACCTAGGGAAGTAGAGGGGTTTTTAAATTAAATAGTGGGGGCAAAGGATCAAATTTGGGAGGGTGTGGTAAACCAATGAGTAGAGTCAAGGCAAGAGGGAAAGATACTGATATGGGAGATGATAAACAGACCATGACAGGAAGGGATAGACAGTACAAATCTGATTAAATCGTCAGTTAAGGTTAGAGGTTACAAAAATAATAAAGGGACAAAACTAAAGTTCTGTATCTGAATGCACATAGCATTTCAAACAAAACAAATGAACTGTTAAATCAGATAGAAACAAATAAATAAGTACAATCTGATAGTCATTACAGAGACATGGCTGCAGGACGACATACATTGGGATGTGAATATTGAAAGGTACATGACATTTAGGAAAGAGAGGAAGCTAGGAAAAGGTGGAGAGGTGGCTCTGTTAATTAGTGATGGTATTAGCACAATAGAGAGGGAAGACCTAGATTCAAGAAATCAGGAGGTAGAAGCAGTTTGAGTAAATATGAAAAATGATAGAGGCAAGTAGTCACTTGAGGGAGTGGTGTAGAGGCCCCCTAACAGTAACCATACTGCAGGATAGGATATAAAGGAAGAACTAATGGGAGCTTGTCAGAAAAGTACAGCAATAATCATGAGGGATTTTAATCTACATATAAACTGGAAAATCCAAATGGGAAAAGGTAGCCCAGATGAATTCATAGAATGTGTTCAGAATAGTTTCAGAACAGCTGGTTCTGGTGCCAACCAGAGAGCAGGCTATACTAGACCTGGTATTGCGCAACGAGATAGGATTAATTAATGACCTCATAGTGAAAGTGCTTCAAGGTAGCAGTGATCATAATATGATTTATTTTACATTCTGAGAAAGAGAAGAGTGGGTCCAAGACTAGTATTTTAAACTTAAATAAGGGCAATTATGAGGCATAAAGCAGAGCTGGCTAAAGTGAACTGGCAAATGAGGTTAAGGGATAGGTCAATAGAGATGCAGTGGCAGACATTTCTGAAATATATTAGAATACACAGAATAGATACATTCCAACATGAAATAAAAAGTCCAAGGAGAGGACCCACCATCTGGGGTTAACTAAAAATGTTAAAGATAGTATCAAACCTAAAGGAAAAGCATAATTGTGCAAAGATGGGTGGCAGGTCAGAAGATTGGACAGAATATAAAAAACAGCAAAGAATGGCTAAACGATTAATAAGAAGGGTAAGATTAAAGTATGAGCAATAACTAGCCAGAAATATAAAAACAGATGAGCTGTAACCTCCGAGCTCCCCAACATTCGATTTGGGGGGTACCCCAAAGATGTGTTGTGGAACCCCTCTTGGAAGTCCCCAGGTAAGGGTTTGCACAGTAATTGCCCAGAAGTACAAACTTCCTCTAGACAATTGCGCTGCACTGGGAACCATCTGAAAATGCAGTTTAAATCACAAGCTTTAGATGGTTCCTCCAGGGTTAGACCGATAGTTACTCAGGAAAAGATGAATTAAAACCTCTTCTAACCTCTGGGTAATTAATTGTAAAGACCCAGACTGATCCCATGTGACTTCCCCCCCCACCCCCCCACAACCCTGACCTCTGACCGCTCAACCCCTCTTTTCCTGCCCCCCCCAAAAAAACTTATGCAAGCCAAGAAAAGTAGTTGAACAACTTTTACCTCCATTGCCCCAGATGAATATCGGACATCATCTGTCAAGGTGCAGTACCGAATATAGAGTAAACCAGCGTGCAGGGATCCCCAGCACATTTATAAACTAACATACAAAATAGGAGCAGAAGTAAGCCATTTGGCCCCTCGAGCCAGCTCCACCATTTGATAAGATCATGGCTGATCAGTTTGTGTCAGCGGAGACTCTGGCTGTGTCATGTGAGTTGAATGCATGATGGGCAGATCCCCAAAGACATGTTCTATGGTGAGCTTGGTATCTGCACAAGACCAAAAGTTACTCACATCTGCAATACATGGATGTCTGCAGCTGAGACTTCCAAGTTGACTGGAATCAGTGTCAATGCATGGGAAGTCCTTGCTGCTGACCAGAGTACCTGGAGACAAGCAGTCAGGAAGGACGTGGAAAAAATGGAAGACAAAAGAAGTGACCAGATAGTGGAAAAGAGAGCTCACCAGAAGGAAAAAACACCAGTCGACCTTGGGCCAACGTTATTCATCTGTGTCAGCTGCGGAAGGGACTGCCACTCACAAATTGACCTCTACAGCCACAACAGATATTTTCAAGCCAGAAGTGACAAACACTCCAGCACAGTCCATCATCTCCCAAGGTAGATGGAGGCCAATAGAGAGTAGGTGGATGGGTACTAATTGACCAAATTGGATTTGTCTTACTTTTTGTGTACAGGATATACCTGGGCAATTTTTCACATAGCTGGGTAGATGCCAGCATTGTAGCTGTACTGGAATAGCTTGGTTAGGGGCGTGGCAAGTTCTGGAGCACGAGTCTTCAGTATTATTGCTGGAATATTGTCAGGGCCCATAGCCTTTGCAGTAACCAGTGCCTTCACATGGAGTGAATTGGATTGGTTGAACATCGGCATCTGTGATGCTGAGGGCCTCAAGAGGAGGCTTGGCTTCACTGTCCATAACCTGCATAAAGTTTAAAAGTATCCAAGCTTGTCTAGAATAGGGAAAGCTGAAAAGTATTTCCAGAAAAATTACTATTGAATCTGCAACTGGGAGGAGAGAGTTTCTAAAGCTGCTTCACTTAAAGGGCTGCCAAACATTCAGAAATGCATGCTAAATATGAAAAGAATGGATGAGGTAATCTGACGAGGCTGCTGGACAATTAGAAAGGAGTTAGGAAGAAAGTTTTTGTTTGTATTATGTGGTGAAACAGTGAAAGGAACAAATACTGGGAATCTTTACCTGGACAAAGAAACCCCAGTCTCCCAAGCTTCCTCCAGCATACTCAACACTCTGGTCAAACCACACTTTGGGCTGGATTTAACGATATGTTGGGATCATCCAGTGGCGCTGCTGGGACCACATCCTTTTCCCAACTGTAACTATCGCTGGAGTCGGAGTTAAAGGTAAGTTGGGGGGGGCCCCAATCAATGAGGCCAGGCTAGCAAGAGGGTTGGGCGTCTGGGTTGGAGGGAAACTGGTGTTGGGCGGATGGCTTTGGGGCTGGGGGAGACCCTTCAATAAGCCAGGGTCTGCATGAAGGAGGTGCATCCCTGACCCCCTCCTCCCCACCTTGCTTACCATCAGCCCAATGCAATGAAAGCTGCCAGGTTGAGTGCTGGGTTGATGTGGGCCCCTCATGCCACTGGTTACATCCCAGAAGTGGAGGTATGAGGTCCCTTAAAGTGGCCATTAATTGGTAAAATTGAGGCTGTGGGGGCAGGCAGGTAGTGGGCATGCATCCTGAAACATTAATTAGTATGTTAATTGTCAGTCTCCTACAATTTGGTTCTTGCAACGCCCTATGAGTAATCATTGGGATTGGAGCAATTCTGGTTAGGTAATAAATGTTGGCCTTGCCAATGGTGCCTATACCCTGTGAATAAATATTATGAATAGTAAGCTGGCAACAATACTGAAACGAGAGGCCAGGAATTTTTGCGTGGTGGGGTTTCCCCTCCCACCATCGAACACATCCCCACCATTACTGAATTCTGAAGAAAAGTCATACAGACCAGAAACATTAACTCTGTTTCTCTCTCCACAGATGCTGTCAGACCTGCTGAATTTTTCTAGCAATTTTTGTTTTTGTCCCCACCATTACTGTCTGCCCCACAACAATTTGATACTCCAATGAGTCTTAACTGGCTGAAGACTGGACTTTGATCCTTCATTCGGAAGGAAGTCCTGTCTTAGAGTGGTGCTGGCCAACCTGATTGGCTGGCAGCTTTCTAGCTCATGCAGTGCCAGAAGCTGCAGTGGGCTGGACTGGGACTGCAAGCAGTTCCCACAGCCTTCATGAAACCAGTTTGTGATTGTCTGCTCCACCAATCAATGGCGGGCCACATTTCCAGCCGCCGCACAACAGGAACCTAATTTCAATACTTTAGCATCTCATTATAAGCCCTGCTCACCAGAATCTCGCACCCCCCCCCCCTCCCCCCCCCCCCCCCCCCCACACACACACACACACACACACACACACACACACACACACACACACACACACACACACTGGATCATCCAGGTGATCATGCCAACATGTTTCACAACTACACATAAAACAATGTGCACCTGGCGAGCTGCACCTCGGTTGGGACTTTGAGATTTGTTTGCCTACCTTGCTTCATGCAGTACTCATGGTTATCAGTACCAGGCTTCATGGGCAGCATCATGTCACTTTTAGGAGGGCTCACAGGCAGGTCTCTACTTATGAGACCAGCCGTAAGGCGGGGGTGGCTTTTCAATGGCTGCAGGACTAGGGCCTGCTTGGGGAAAGGGGAGAAGTGACCTCAAGTCAGGATGGTGAGCGACTTGGAGGGGAACCTTCAGCTGGTGGTGTTCCCATGTGTCTGCTGCCCATGTCCTTCTAGGTGGTAGTGGTCGTGGGTTTGGAAGGTGCTGTCATAGGAGCCTTGGTGAATTCCTTCAATGCATTTTGTAGATAGTGTACACTGCTGCTACTATGTGTCAGTGGTGGGTTAGGAGGTCAGGAGCTGAGTAGGTTAATGAGGTCAGGAGCTGGGTGGAGCCCAAACTGAGTCAGTGTGCAGGCTATTGCAAAGCAATTTAACGCTTGATAGCACTGTTGATGACCCCCTCCATTACTTTATTGGTGATCAAATTACTTAACTGATGATCGAATTACTTTTTTGATTCTCATTTGTCTGCCAGTCCTTGCTGTTTGCCAAGTTCTTTTTGTCATCAGCATGTTTTGAGATGTGCTTCCTATGCCCACGTATAAGTCATCAATACATAAAATAGAGAACAAAAGTGGACACAGCATGGGCTCCTGAGATACAGCACTTCCACTATTCACCAATTACATGTCAGAATCTGAGATCATTTTACAATGGAAATTATGTTGATGTATCATTTATTTTCAAATGATTACCTGGAGATTGAATATCGCATTCAAGCCCCAGAAACAGCTGGGCGACACAGCTATATTTTCTGAAGATGCACTTCCTGCCAGTGACCCCACTGCCAGTGCCAGACCACAGATTCACTGGCTGGAATTTTCCAGCACGCCTGTGGTGGGCTCCCCTGCAGTGGGGCCAGTGAGCTATTGAAATCTCTGTTCACATTGGTGGGAGAGGAGTGAGGGTCTGGAAAATTCTGGCCACTGTCTCTGTGTCTACATTTCCTGAAGCATCTGTGGACAATGTGTCTACCAACCTGTAAAGACTGCAGGCATTGGGGGGTGGTGCTGATAGTGTGACTGAGCCTGGCACTGTGCACTAGCAGGCAGGCCGAGGTGGGTGTTATACAGTTCCAACAAGCCCCCTCCCACTGGTCCCCTATGTAACATGTTGTGCCCTGACCACTTCTTTCTTGATTGGCTAAGAATACCAAGGCCATATTATCAGTGACCAGTGAAAGATTGCTGACTTAAAAATAAAAAAAATGCTGCAAATACTCCATGTCAGGCAGCTTCTGTGGAGGGAAACAGTTAATGTTTCAGGTCGAGATGACATTTCATCAGGTACCTGATGAGAGAAAATTTAAACAGCTGCAGGGAAAGGGTGGGGAGTGGAACTAGCTGAATGGTCATGATGGGCTGAATGTCTCTTCCTTTTCTGTTACCATTCTTTGATTCTATGATGGTATGTAAAATGCTGTCAGGATCGGACTTACGCAGTTCTCCGTGATGTACAGAGCTTATGCAGCCTGTGCATATGGCCCGTGTGCATGTGCAGCCTGTGTGCATGTATGGCCTATGCAGCGAATATGTGCCAAAGCAGATGAAAGTTCCATTTGCAAGGCGAATGAGAGCTGCTCCAAGTGAAGTACCTGAGGCAAAAACTGATCATTCAGCACTCCTTCCAATGGACATGGAAGATTTTGGAGTAAATCCTTTGGGATGGCACTGATCATGCTGCCACTGAAATGTCCTGTCATCAATAGGTTCAATGTCAATCTGGCTGTCCTGGGGCGAAATTTTACATACCCCTGCTAGGGGGTTTATAGGTGGGATGTGAACATAAAATTCCTCAGCTTCCCTCTGGGTTCCTGCCCGCCCCCGGCCTTTGCAATTTTGCGCTGGGACGGGCAACGCCTGTGCTTTTCCTGATTTGAAGTCCTTAAGTGGCCAGTTATCGGCCACTGAAGGTTTCTTCCCCACCCAGCCTCAATTTTCAGGCTGGCTGGAGGAGTTCCAGGGTATGAGGGAAGCCTGAAAATAAACCTGGTTCAGGCCTTGGCACCATCCTTAAAACCTTGGGGTTAACCCTTAAGGTCCAGTAACCACAGGACCTCCCTCCACTCCCTGGCCTCTCCAACCCAATCTCCCCTGTCCACCTCCATCAGGCCTCCCCTACCCCTCCACCTTATCTCTCCCTGGAGTCCCAGGACTTGGCTCTGGGGACTGCTTGCAGTCCCAGTCCTGTCCACTGCAGCTTCTGGTGCTGCACGGGCTAGAGAGCTGCCAATCGATCAGGTTAACTGGAATTCTCTAAGGCCCCTCCTGAGTGAGGGGCAGAAGTCCCGTCTCCAGCCAATTAGCGCTCGCTGGAGCGTGAAATTGCTGCTGGGCAGACAGTGTCAGAGGGGATGTGTTCCCCACCGACTCTTCACCTGACGGAAAGGGAAACCCTCCATCCTAAAAGTCCTGGCCCTGGTACATGAATCATCAAGTTAATACGCAGGTGTAGCAAGTGTTCAGGAAGGCAAATGGAATGTTGGCATTTCTTACAAGGAGGATGGAATATGAAAGTAGGAATATTTTATACAGCTGTACAGGATGCAGGTGAAACCATATCTGGAGGACTGTGTACAGTTTTGATCTCCTTATTTAAGAAGGGGCATAATTGCATTAGAAGCAGTTCAGAGAAGGTTCACTCAACTGATTCCTGGGATGAAAGGGTTATCTTATGAAGGAAGGTTGGACAGGCTGAGCCTGTATCCATTGGAGTTTAGAAGAATGAGAGGTGATTTTATTGAAACATATCAGATCCTGAGGGGACTTGATGGGGTGGGCGCTGAGAGGATCTTTCCCCCGTGGGAGAGACTAGAACTAGGGGACATAGTTTAAAAATAAGGGCTCTCACATTTAAGGTGAAGATGAGGTGAATTTTTTTCTCTCGGAGGGTCACGAGTCTGAAACTCTTGTCTCCAGAGAGCAATGAGGCAGGGTCATTGAATATTTTTAAGGCTGAGTTAGATTCTTGACTGACAAGGGAGTCAAAGGGTATTGGGGGTGGACAGGAAAGTTTAGCTGAGGCCACAATCAGATCAGCTATGATCTTATCAAATAATGGAACAGGCTGGATGGGCCGAATAGACTAATTCTGCTGCTAATCCCCATGTTTATATGTATGTGTTGCTGGCCCTTCTCTCCCTTTCAATAAGGAAAAGTAAATTCTATGTTCAGGAGCCCTTTACAAACTGATGGCACTTGGATTCTTGCTCCTACCTGCCAACTGTCCTTAACACACAGCAAGAAGGTGAAATGTAGTATTCTGCAGTGATAGCCATAGAAGGTGGTGGTGGGGGGAAGGGGCTCACCTGTTCTAGCGATGGTCTGTCACACATTTGCCTCTATTATTGTGATCTGACAGGAGCTGTTAACTCAAAGCTGCTTCAATGGATGCCTCGAATGCAGCTTTGACTCGGAAAGCTGCAGTCACATGGTTTACCACAACTCAAGCCTTGAAGATCATGAGAGATGGCACTGTCCCAGATTGGTTCCATGGTATTATCTCCAGGAGGTGAGTGTCTGCTGAATGATTCTGAGAGATCCCGGGGCAGCAACTGGAAAGTGGGATAGGATCCTGGGTTCAAGAACTGAAAATTACTCTTGGGTATGTAATCCACAATGCCATGTGCTGTGAGAGCACCCAATGTGACTGGACAGATTTCATACAGGACAATATATGTAGAATAAGATAAAACATCTGGCGGGGGAGAGTTGCTGAGCTGAATGGTGCAGCTATGATGAGAGGTTTTCAGGCTGAAAGGAGCGTGGAATGTGAAAACTGAGGACAAGTTCTCAGCCTCGGGTACAACAGCAGACTAGATTCAGATAGGACATTGGACAGAGTGCTTGGTATTTTGGTCATGTGGCTTGTCTTATTTAGAGTAACACTAGTCTGACTCAGGAATGTTACTTCAAACCGTTTTATTTACATTATATATACATGATGAGCTAATAGATAGGCACATCTCTCTCCGGTACAGACTATTCCATCTGCTCTACAGAATCTCTCGTGTGTCTGCTGATGTCACTGTTAAATCATGATACTCATTACCATAACTATTAACCCATTATACTACAACTACCCTAAGTATAATATCAAATTCCTTAATAACAATGTTCAACTATTTCTTAAACTATTTACGTTATACTTACCCAACCACCATCTCTCCCCAAAATTCAGAGATTAAGGGCGGAATTTTCTGTGCCCGTTGGTGTTGGGTTTCATGGCGGGCGTGAGTGGACAATATGGTGGGAAGGCCAAAAATTGGTTCCCACCGCCGTATGTCGGGAACTTCATTTTAATACATCTGCATATCGTTATATGCCCTGCATGCTGGACCCCCTCATGCCCCCCCACGCTGGATCACCCAGCACGTCAGTATGTTTGCATGCTGACGTGTTTCACAACAGCATTTATAAGGTGTGCACCTGGTGAGCTTCACTTCGAGGGGAACTCGGAGGTGAGTGCACAGTAACGTTGTGCAGCGCTCGGAAGAGTCGGTAATTGGACTTCAAGGTTGAGGCACCGAGCATTCGGGCGAGGGCACAGGCAAGTCACATTCTCCCACTGGCTGACAGTACAGTACTGGGGCAAGGGCTGCACTGCGGTTGATGGTAGTACACAAGCGCGTGCTGGGGGGTGGGGCAGCGGAGGGAAGTGGCCATACATTAGGGAAAGCTTATATAAAGTGACCATTCCTCTGCAGCTGAGACAGTTCAGACGCAGCCATATTGACATGTGTGGAGTCGGGCCTCTAGCTTATCTGCTCACTCAAGCAACACAGAGACTTGAAAGTGCCAATAAATGCAACAGATCTTTTCACCCTTCAGGCACAGACTGCAAGCTAATGAACATTTTCGTGGACTGTAGAACAATTGGATGACTGGGCACATTGTACAGTCTCCTTGCTAAAGCCGGTCATGGTGGAGTCACTGGTGGAGACGCACACAGCCACTTGCAATGTCAGCATCCTGGTTTGTCCAGTCTTCCCCATGTTTCAGGCTAACAATGCAGCCTTGCAGTGTGGGTTAGGAGAATGCCTGTGCCTGAGCTGGGAGTACAGCATGCAGTCCAGTGGGCGAAGCTGCTGCCAATCAGTCAGGTGGAGTGGGGCGGAGGTGGGTGGGGTATCGGGCAGCCATGCAGTGCACTAAACTCTGGCCATCCAAGTGGTGGCCGGCACTCTCCAGGATACCTTAAGGGGCCTTCACACTTAACCAAGGGAGGTTCTTAGTGCACCCAAGCTAACCCACGCATCTCTCTCTTTTATCCTGCAGGAGGAGTATCAGGAGCACGGAGCCTGGTGACCTAGCTGTATGCCTTGTGGCGTACAGAGAGCGAAGACAAAAGAGAAAAGACCAACCAGTGCCTGGGTGGGCAGAGGCAGAAGCAGCACCCTCAAGAAGGGGTGGCTGGGGCTCCCACACACGCCACTCAAGAGCCACAGTGAGCTGTCGCTGGTCGGTGTCTGCTAGACCCAGGGACTAGCTGTCTTTTATTCCTGCAGATGACTGAGAACCAGTGTCTCCAAAGACATGTCTGGGGAGCTGGTTGGTCACATCTGCCACCTGCTGCAGGATTTGGTGCCATGGGGATATGGAGGGCATTCATTGCAGTGGCCGTGAAAGTGACCGTGGCGCTCAATTTTTATGCCAGTGACCCCTTTCACAGTTCCACAGGTGATCTTTATGGGATATCACAGGCCTCCACCCACATACATCCATGCAGTCATGGATGCCATCTTTGTGAGGGCACACAACTTTGTGCGTTTTACCCAAGGCCAGGAGACCCAGGATGCAAGAGTGATTAGGTTTGCCCAGATCTTGGGTTTCCCACAGGTGCATGGTGTGAGTGACTGCACTCATGTGGCACTCAGATCTCCGTCACAACACATGGTGAACTACATCAACCTCAAGAGCTTCCATTCGCTGAATGTGCAGCTAGTGTGTGACCACCACAAACACATCCTGCGCACGGTTTCCAGCGAGTGTGCATGATTCCTACATCCTTAGCAGGTCACAGATCCCTGATGTCTTCCAGGGTCCACAAAGGCTGCAGGTTTGGCTCCTCGGGGACAAGGGCTACCTGCAGAGGCCGTGGCTGATGTCACCCATGTGGCGGCCTCAGACTGCAGCTGAGTGAAGGTATGATGAAGCTCATGCATGTGGTGGAGCAAACCATTGGGATGCTGAAAATGAGGTTCCGGTGCTTGGACCGGTCTGGTGGAGCCCTGCAATACAATCCTGGCACTGCAATGGGGAAAGAAGCTGGCTGAGGAGGAGATTGAGGAGCTGGATGTTTCCTCTGATGAGGAAGTCAATGAAGGTGAGGCGGTTTTCAAAGGCAAGCATGACAGTGATGAGGCCCGTGCACAGGCCAGATGAGGCAGGCGTGCTCAGGAGGCCCTCATAGCTGCCAGATTTGTGGAAGATGATGACGATGTGCAGTGAGGAGACACCATAAATCCACACATTGCATCTGTGAACGTTTGACTTCTTTCTGGTTGGTGACAGTGCACATACCCTCTGTGATAAGGCTTCTGTCATGGAGATGCAGCGAAGTCTCTAATAGTCCCTACATTCCAGGAGGGTGATGACGATAGGCAGTGAGGATACTCCATAGATCCTCACATTGCTTTTGTGAATATCTGACTCCTGTCTGTCTGAGGGGAGCTCGCTTGCGCTCTGTAAGCAGGGTCATATCATGGAGACACAGCAGGGAACCTTTAACTTCTCTTGATCCTATGGCATCCTTCATGAGCTGAACCCTTCAGGACCACACTGTCACAAATGCGGCTGGTCCCCCCCCCATCTCATCAGCACTTCAAAGGTGCTGGGAGCACAGAGAGAATGACGGAACTCTCTGCTGCCGGCCCAGGACATTCTGGCAGCGATGATAACCCCATTGAGACACAGGCATGGCTGATGTGACCAGTGACAGTGAAGGTGCACCATCAGTGTGCTGGAAAGGCTGCACAGAGCACAGGGAAGAGGCCCTGGACTGAGACACCTGCCTTTATCTTGTGCAGAAAGGTTTCACATCTGAGTGACATGAACACTGCTCATCAGAACAAGGAGCCATTGGCAGGGAGACATTCTTGGGAATTTATTGACAATCACTTCCACATATTGTTCACTATTAACATCTGGGCCCAGGCTGAGCAACTATATCTTCTTAACCTTCCTAACCCTGCTGCTACACCTTGTTGCTTCCCCAGCATCTCCAGCGGAGGTGGAGGCAGCCGGCTGACTTCTGTGGTGACTTTGGTGGGTGTCCGCTGAAGGGCCCCGGCCTGCTTTCGGGGTCCTGCTGTGTGGCAGTGGCACCTTCCTCTGCCTGTAGAGCTGGATTTTCTGGAGTCACAGGAAGAGAGGATACAGTTGGGCCAGACACTTCCGGAGTTACCTGAGTGGGTGGAACCGGGCTGTGTATTTGCTGATCCTCCTCCATTTGGGTGCCCGAGGGCCCCAGGCTGACTCCTCGAGGAGAAGGGGAGCTGAAATGAGATCAAACTGCCCAGCGCTCCTCTCGTGTACACACTATTAGAGGCCAACTATGACATCAGCGATGGAGTTCAGCCCGTGCAGCAGTGCAGGAGTGAAGTCCTGGACCAAGATTTCCATGAGCAGTCACCATCCTACCAGTGTTGACCTCAGTGCATTGCAATGCTGGCATTATCAACTCAGAGTGAAGACGGATGGACTCCTCCATCTTGCTTTGCAATCTGAGGAGGGTAGCGGACATCCCCTCCTGATGTTCCTGAGCTTGTCTTTGCAGCTCCAGCAACTGTGACGTGACCAAATTCGAAGCTTGTCATCTGACCTGGACTCAGCAATGTTCTGGCCTCCAAGCAGTTCTCCGAGTGCCGGGGTCCTGGGAAGTTCCAGCTGCCACTTGTTGTGAATCAGTCAGTGCGATGTGCTCACCAGATTGTGATCCCAAGGCTACTCCAAAGCTAGGTCCCACTGGTCCTCACTTGGTAGAGCACCTCCGACCTCACTGTCAGCAAAGGAACGGTCCAGATCCTCACCGGCCAGCTGGATGGCTCTGTATTCAAAGTCCATGAGGACCTTGATTTCAGACATTTCTCCACCAGTCTGTGACCTCTCCCTCTTGTTGTGTGCCAGTTTGTCCTGCATGAGTACAGAGGGAGAGATAGTAAGCAGGATTTCTGCCAGGCCAGATGATAAATATGCCTGGCATGTGTGGGTGGTGAGTGGTCTCATGGACGGGATGAGGACAATGACGGTGTGTGTGTGAGAGTGAATGGTGATGTCCCTTGAACTGGCAGTGACTGAGGGCCCTGTGGATGTGTGACGGGTTTGTGAGTTGGGAGTGATGAGAAGAGTGACTTACCCTGGTGGAACGGAGGAGATCATTCATCCTCTTGCGGCATTGGGTGGCTGACCTCTCTTGCAGCACATGGGTGCTGACCACTGCTCCTCAAGCCAGATTATGCTGTTATCCTGCAGCTGGAGCAGGGGTAGAGGATATCATGGTGAGCCTCCACTGAATCCAAAAGGGGCTTGAGGGACGCATCACTGAATCGGGGGGGGCTGTGGCTGTCTTACCTTTCAGGGCCATGTCTTTTGTGCAGCAGCCCTGCTGGAGCGCTGAAGCCTTTTGGATGCTGTGGAGGCCACTGTGATGTCCTGTAACCCCACTCTGGCTGCAGGAGGGGCAGCAACAGCACCAATCCAGCTTGGGAGGTGGTGGTCAGTGCCAATGCACTGTGAGAGCCACCCAGTGCTGAAAGAGGATGAATGATCTCTGTTCCCCCTGGCTAAGTCATCCTTCTCAAGGGACATCACCATTCACACTCTCAGACTTGTAGCGCCTGGCGTGATTAAGCAGCGAGGTGACGAGGGACAGGCGAATTGGAAGCTGCCGGCCAGTGAAACAGCATGTTTCCTGGGAATGCATGGTTACTGAGGTGGGATTGGAACAATATGGTGTGAAAAGCCACCATTGTGGCCAGCTGGTAAAATGCTCTTTGTCCCGCCCACTACCTTACTTCGTGCAAATTTGGGATGATTCCGCCCTAAATCCCTGTGATGCCTTCACAAGTCTCCCTGATCATGTTATTGTGACCATTGAGTGGGGCAGTGGTCTTGAACCAGCTCGTTGGATAGGTCAGCATTCTGCAAGTTGATCGATGGATTCTTTGGACCTTCATCCCAAAGCGCATGGTAACTGAACACACGTTCTCGAAGGTATGAATGAGATCCGGGCTTTCTTGAATCTTCTGAACGTGCCGAATGGTGTTTGGATGAGAAAGGAACGTGGATGTTCCATTCGTTGAAGGACTGTGCCTTCAGATTTTCAGTCCCGAATCCAGGCTTCTGGCCTGGTATTAAGGGAGCTCGGGTCTTGCCTCTCCGCTTGGAGTTATACCAGTTCTTCTGTTTTTCATGCAGGTCGGTCTCCAAGTTCCTCACTCTTTAATGGCCAACTGCCGTAACGGTTGCAGGTTCTGCTGCAGCAAAGGGACTTGTTTCTTCAGCTGTAGGCCCATGAGCAGTTTCACCAGTGAGAAGCTGTTGCTTACAGGTGGAGCTCTGTAGTGTAGTAAGGCTGAATTCCAGGCAGAATTCTTGGTCATTAATGTCTTGATGGCTCTTTCACCCATTCCATTGGTCTGTGGGTGGAGGAGAGAACTGGTAATGAGGCTGATCCCACAGATATCTGTAAATTTTTTGAAGTGTTCATTGACAAATTGTGGCCTGTTATCCAAAATGATTTTGTCCAGAACCCATGTGTGGAGAATATGTTCTGTAGCGCCTGAGTCACAGTCTCAGCCATCGTAGTTTGGAGTCTGGTAGCTTTTAACCATCTGGAGTAATAGTCGATTATACATAGAAACATAGAAAATAGGAGCAGGAGTAGGTCATTTAGACCTTCGAGCCTGCTTCACTATTCAATATGATCATTGTTGATCCTCTATCTCAACGCCATACTCACATGCTCTCCCCATACCCCTGGACTTTAGAGTCCAGGAATCTATCAATTTCCTTCTTAAATATATTCTGTGACTTAGCTTCCACAGCTTTCTGTGGTAGAGAATTCAACCTGTCTAAATCACCTTAAAGCCTCTTAGCACCCTTCTTATCGCTCGCATTCCCACCAAGTTTTGTGTCGTCAGCAAACTTGGAAATATTACATTTGCTTCCCTCATCCAAATCATCCAAACATATATTGCTAACAGCTGGGGCCCAAGCACTGATCCCTGTGGTACCCCATGAGTCACCGCCTGCCATTACGAAGCGACCCATTTATTCCTACTCTATTTCCTGTCTGCTAACCAATTCTCAATCCATGCCAATATATTACCCCCAATCTCATGTGCTTTAATTTTACACACTAACCTCTTATGTGGGACTTTATCAAAAGCTTTCTGAAAATCTAAATACACCACATCCACTGGTTCTCCCTTGTCTATTCTGCTAATTACATCCTCAAAAAACTCAAGTAGATTTGTCAAACATGGTCTCCCTTTCATAAATCCATGTTGACTTTGTCTAATCCTATTGATATTTTCCAAGTGCCCTGTTATCATACCCTCTATAATAGACTCTAGCATTTTCCACACTACTGATGTTAGTCTAACTGGACAGCAATTCGCTGTTTTCTCCCTCACTCCTTTTTTTAAATAGTGGGGTTACATTTGCCACCCTCCAATCAGCTGGGACTGTTCCAGAATATAAATCATTTTGACAACCAACGCATCCACTATTTCCATGGGCACCTCCTTTAGTACTCTGGGACGTAGATTATCAGGCCTAGGGATTTATCGGCTTTCAGTCCCATTAATTTCTCCAGCACTTTTTTTTACTAATACTAATTTCCTTCAATTCCTCCTTCTCACTAGACCCTTGGTTCCCTAGTATTTCTGGGAAGTTATTTGTGTCTTCCTCCGTGAAGACAGAACTCAAGTAATTGTTTCATTGCTCTGCCATTTCCTTGTTCTCTATTATAAATTCTCCCATTTCGGATTGTAAGGGATCTACATTTGTCCTCACTAATCTTTTTCTTTTTACATGCTTATAGAAGCTTTTACAGTCTGCTTTTATGTTCCTTGCAAGTTTACTCTCATACTCTTCCCTCTTAATCAATCTCTTGATCCTTCTTTGCTAAATTCTAGACTGCTTCCAGTCCTCAGGCTTGCTCCATTTTCTAGCAACTTTATATGACTCCTCTTTGGATCTAATACTATCCTTAATTTCTTTTGTTAGTCATGGTTGGGCCACTCTTCTAGTTGTGTTTCTGTGCCAGAAAGGATGTATAACTATTGCGATGCATAAATTCGCTGCTTAAATATTAGCCATCATGCCTTTTAATGAAGTTCCCCAATCTATCTTAGCCAACTCGCGCCTCTTTTCTGCGAAAGTTGAAGAGGTCAGGCACCAGTCTTTTCTTAGGTCTGTGGGGAGGCTGGCTTTTGATTGGACAAGTCTGGCAGGACAGAACAAGTTTTGAATTGCTTTTGAAATGCTTGGCCAACACACCGAGTGCTGAGCACGTGCTCTACGCTTCACTATTCCCAAATGACCACCATGGATTCAATGGAGAATCTCCTCCCTCATCGTCTTGAGTATCAGCAGATGGTGGTTGAAGACCAGAAGGTCATCCACTATTGTTAGCTGCTTTCAATGTTCATGATATTTCCGTTGGAGCTGGTCAGTCGGACTGTATTTTGACCAACATTCTTGGCAAAATTCCCTGACTTGGGCACACTCCACACCCTCCTCCTGTGCTTGGTGGACTTCTTGCAGCTTTCGTTTGGAGAGAGGGAGTTACAGTTGATGAGGATGCTTCCCCCTTGGAAACGAGAATGAAGTCCTGGGCCTGATCCACCATGGCTCTGGATAGGCATCAGCCGTTGTCTGTGAGTTTCCTGGCACATACACAGCCGTGTAATGGTAATGCACCAACCAAAGCCTGAACTGTTGGATGTGTAGGGGTATTTTGACGATCTCTGTGGAATTCAAGAAGATGATTAATGGTTTATGGTTGGTCTCAGTTTAGAAATCAGGTAGCTGGAGAATCTCTGCCAATGCTTCCTTCTCTATGGCTGCATAGCATTGCTCCATTTCTGTCAAAGCTCCGAAGGCAAAGTATCCAGGCTTTGTCTTTCCATTCTCCTGGACCTGAATGAGCCCAGCTCCAAGGCCTGTTGAGGATGTCTCGGCAGCCACCACTGTGGGCAATGTTGGGTCGTAATGTGCCAGCACATCTGAAGAGATGAGTCTATCCTTTATATGCCCAAATGCATTGGATTGATCAATGCCCCAAAACCACTGTTGACCCTTTTGTAAAATATCTCTTAATGTTTCCACAATAGTGGGTAAATTTGGAATAAATTTGCCAACCTGACTGACCATTCCGGAGAACCTCTCGACATCAGTAATACACTGTGGTTGTGGAAAGTCACTGATGGCTTTCGTTTTTTGAGGGTATACCATAAGACCCTGTCTTTGAACGATGTGTCCCAAGAATTTGATAGTAGTTTTGGCTAATTCATATTTCTTATTTAAAGTGAGACCTGTCTCTCAAAACACTGAGAACTTCCTGAACTCTGTGGTCATGCTCCTATCTTGTGGCTCCATGGATAAGGATGTCATCCATGTGACAAATTACCCCTCATTCCCCTGCCAGAATATTTGACATAGTTTGCAGGAATACTTGATAATATCCCAAAGGGAAGGTGCATCTCGCTTGCAAACTGCTTTTCGGCCTTGGAAAATGGTGAGAGTGACAGTTCCTCTGTGGAGGCCAACCAGAGCCAAGGTCATGCCACTGTGGGTGGTGCAGCTGCTCACAGTGAGGAGGAAGAAGTGTGGAAGGCCAATAGTGGTAGGGGATTCATCAGTAAGGGAAGTAGACAGGCGTTTCTGCAGCCACAGACGTGACTCCAGGATGGTATGTTGCCTCCCGGGTGCCAGGGTCAGGGATGTCACGGAATGGCAGCAGGGCATTCTGAAGGACGAGGGTGAACAGCCAGAAGTCATGCTCCAATGACATAGGAAGAAAGAGAAATGAGCTCTTGCAAGCAGACTTTAGGGAGTTAGTTAGGAAATTGAAAAGCAGAACTTCAAACGTAGTAATCTCCGGATTACTCCTGGTGCCACACAGTAGTGAGTATAGGAACAGAAGGATAGAGCAGATGAATGCGTGGCAGAAGAGATGGTGCAGGAGGGAGGGCTTTAGATTCCTGTGGCTTTGGGGCTCTTTCTGGGGGAGGTGGGACCTGTACAAGTTGGATGGGTTGCATCTGAACAGGAACGGGACCAACATCCTCGCAGGGAGGTTTGTTAATGTTGTTGGGGCAGATTTAAACTAAATTGGGCCTGGGGTCCTGAAAAATAGTTCAGAGGGGAGAGAAGCCGAAATGGAATTAGAAATTACAGTGCTAGTAAGTGAGTCTGGAAGGCAGAGGAACCATAGGCTTGATAAGAAAGAAGTGAGTTCATCAAGGCTAAATAGAATATATTTTAATGTAAGGAGCCTGAGAAATACGATGGATGAGCTAACGCCCCAGATAGGCACGTGGGAGTATGATATCCTGGCTATGACCGAGACTTGGCTAACAGAAGGGCAGGATTGGCAGCACAATATTCCTGATTCTAGGGTATTTAGATGAGATAGGGAGGGGGAGAGATGAGAAGAGTCACAATATTGATCAAGGAATCAATTATAGCAGTGAGGAGGGATGAAACCTTGGAAGGATCATTAAATGAGACTCTATGGTTAGAAGTAAAAATCACACAACAGCAAACACACTGTTGGGTGTGTACCATAGGCCCTCAAATAGTCAGGGAGAGATAGAGGATCATGTAGTCACATTTCTGAGAAGCATTAGAATAATAAGGCAGTAAATAGTAGGGGATTTTAACTACCCAAATATTAACTGGGATAGGGACCAAGTCTGGAGAACCCTGGATGTCAAGGGACAAAAAGGTTAGGACTAAGAAAAAAAGAGAAGCTTATGGCAGATACCAAGGGCTCAGTATGGCAGAGTCCCTAGAGAAGTATAAAAAGTGCAGGGGGGGACTTAGAAAGGAAATTAGGAAAGCTAAGAGACTGCATTGGTGGGTAGAATAAAGAAAAACCAAAGGGCTTTTTTTAATATATTAAGAGCAAGAGAATAACTAGGGAAAGAGTACGGCCAATTAGGGATCACAGAGGTAATCTGTGTGTGGACCCGGAAGACATGGGTACCGTCCTCAATGAATACTTTACGTCGGTCTTCACAATGGAAAAGGACGACACAGGTATCGACATCAGGGTGGGGGACTATGAAATATTAGAGGAAATTAACATAGAGAGGGAGGAGGTACTAGCGGGTTTAGTGGCCTTAAAAGTGGATAAATCCGCAGGCCTGGATGAGATGTATCCCAGACTGTTGAGGGAGGCAAGGGAAGAGATATCAGGGGTCCTGGCAGTAAATTTCAAACCCTCTCTGGCCACAGGTGAGGCACTAGAGGACTGGAGGATTGCTAACATTGTCCCATTATTAAAAAAGGGAGGAAAGGATAGACCAGGAAATTACAGGCCACCTCAGAGGTGGAGAAGTTACTAGAAAGAATTCTAAAGGACAGAATATATCTGCACTTGGAGAGACATGGATTAATCAGGGATAGTCAGCATGGATTTGTTAAGGGAGGGTTGTGTTTGACAAACTGGATTGAATTTATGAAGAGGTAACCAGGAGTATTTATGAGGTTCATGCATTTGATGTGGTCCACATGGACTTCAGCGGGCTTTTGATAAGGTGGTCATGTAGTTTGATGGCAGACTGGTCAAGAAAGTAAGAGCCCATGGGATCCAAGGCAAAGTGGTATGTTGGATCCAAAATTGGCTGAAAGGCAGGAAGCAGAGGGTGATGGTAGAAGGCTGTTTCTGTGACTAGAAGTCTGTTTCCAGTGGGGTTCCTCAGGGCTCAGTGCTGAGGCCCTTGCTGTTTGTGGTGTACATAAATGATTTGGACTTAATTGTAGGGGATATGATCAAGAAGTTCATGGATGACACAATTTGTAGGGTGGTAACTAGTGAGGAGGATAGCTGTAAGCTGCAGAAGGATATCAATGGACTGGTCAGGTGGACAGGGCAGTGGCAAATGGAAATCAACCCAGAAAAATGTGAGGTAATGCACTTTGGGGAGGAGACAAGGGATTACACTATGAATGGTAGGACCCTGGGAAGTACTGAAGATCAGAGGGACCTTGCTGTGCATATCCACAAATCCCCGAGGGTAACAAGGCAGATAGATAAAGTGGTTAAGAAGGCATATGGGATATTTGCCTTTATTAGCCGAGGCATAGAATACAAGAGCAGGGACGTTATGCTGGAACTGTATAAAATGCTGGTTAGGCCACAACTGGAGTACTGTGTGTAGTTCTGGTCACCACATTATCGGAAGGATGTGATTGCCCTAGAGAGGGTGCAGAGGAGATTTACGAGGATGCTGCCTGGGCTGGAGAGTCTGAGCTATGAGGAAAGATTGGATAGGCTGGGATTGTTTTCCTTGGAGCAGCAAAGGTTGAGAGGAAACCTGATAGAGATGTATAAGATATTTAAGGTGTATAAGGTGTTTAAACTAAACAAGAGGGATGAGGGATCAAGCTTGGGTGGGGTTAGCAATTCAAGGTGTAGAGTCATGAGAAATGAGGGTCAGAGAATGGCAGGAAGGGACAGAGAAAAAACCTAAAAATATATCAACAGTCAAGACTAAATGTTACAAAAGTAATAAAAAGACAAAACTGAAGGCTCTCTATCTGGATGTATGTAGCATTCAAAGCAAAGTAAATGAATTGATGGCCCACATTGAAGTAAATAAATATGATCTGATAGCAATTATGGTGATGTGGCTGCAGGATGACAAAGATTGGGTTCTTAATATTGAAGTGTGTATGATATTCAAGAATAGGAAGCTAGGTAAAGGTGGAGGGGTAGCACTGTTAATCAAAGAGGTCATTGGTGCAATAGTTAGAGATGACCTTGGTTCGGGAGATCAGGATGTAGAATTGGTTTGGCTGGAGATGAGAAATAGTAGGAGAAAAATGTCATTAGTGGGGGTGGTCTACAGGCCCTCATAACAGCAGCCACAGTGTAGGACAAAGTATTTAAGAGAAAATATCATGTGCTTGTGATAAAGGGACAGCAATAATAATGGATGATTTTAAGCTACAAATAAACAGGAAAAATTGGATTGGCAGTAATAGCTTGAATGAAGCGTTCTTAGAATGCTTTCAAGATAGTTTCTTAGAGCAGCATGTTCTGGAACCAACCAGAGAACAGGTTATATTAGATCTGGTGTTGTGTAATGTGACAGGATTAATTAATGACCTCAGTGTAAAGGCACCCCTAGGTAGCAGCAACCACAATGTGATTGAATTTTACATCCAGTTTGAAAGTGGGTCTAAGACTTAAATAAAGGCAACTATGTGGGGATGAAAGCTGAAGTGAAATGGGAAACTAGGCCAGAGGATAGATCAGTAGAGAAGCAGTGGCAGACATTTAAGGGGGTATTTCAGAGTATTCAGAATAAGTACATTCCTACTATAAAGAAAAATTCTAAGTGGGGGACCCACTATCCATTGTTAAGTAAAGATGTTAAGGAAAGCGTCAAACTTAAGGAAAAAGCATACAACTCCGCAAAGCTAAGTGGCAGGACAGATGATTGGATAGAATATAAAGAATGGCAGAGAATGACTAAAAGGTTAATCAGGAGAAAGAAAGTACTATGAGAGTATGAGAGGAAGCTAGCTAGAAATGTGAAAACAGATAGGAGTTTCTACAGCTATTTAAAAAGGAAACGAGCAAGTAAAGTGAGTTAATAGATAATAAGGAAATGGTGGAAGAAATGAACAAATCATTTGCTTCTGTGTCCACATTCCAGTAATAGCTGCAAATCAGGAGGTGAATGGGAGAAAGGAACTTGGTAAAATTGAAACCACCAGGGAAACAATACTGAACAAATTGACGGAGCTGCGGGCTGGCAAGTCTTTGGGTCCCAATGGATTACATCCTAGGGACTTAAAAGTGGTGGCTAATGAGGTAGTTGATGTGCTGGTGTTAATTTTCCAAAATTCGCTAGATTCTGGAAAGTAGCAAATATAACCCCTCTATTCAAGAAGGGAGGGAGGCAGAAAACAAGAAACCATAGGCCAGTTAGCTTGACATCTGTCGTGGGGAAAGTGTTAGAATCGATCATTAAGGAGGTTACAGCTGGGCACTTAGAAGAGTTCAAGGAAATAGAGAAGAGTCAGCATGGTTTTGTGAAAGGAAAATCATGCTTAACCAATTTATTGGAGTTCTTTAATGGAGTAACATGCACAGTGGATAAAAGGGAGCCTCTAGACTTACAGTCTAGAAGGCATTTGATAAGGTACCACATCAAAGATTATTACAGAAAATAAAAGCGTATAGTATAGGGGATAACATATTAGCATGGACAGAAGATTGGCTGGCTGGCAGAAAGCAGAGAGTATGCATAAATGGGTTTTTTTCTGATTGGCAGGATGTGACGAATGGAGTCGCACAGGGGTCTGTACTGGGGCCTCAACTTTTTATGATTTACATCAATGACTTAGGTGAAGGGTGTGAAGACATGGTAGCTAAACTTGCAGATGACACAAAAGGTAGTTAGGAAAGTATGTTGTGAAGAGGACATGAGGTTGCAGATGAATCTTGGTGGGTTGAGTGAGTGGGCAAAGATTTGGCAAATGGAGTTTATTGTGAGAAAATGTGAAGTTGTTCACTTTGGCAGGAAGAACGAAAAAGCAGAGTATTACTTAAATGGAGAATGGCTGCATAATTCTGAGGTGCAGAGAGATCTAGGTGTTCTAGTACATGAGTTACAAAAAGTTAGTATGCAGGTCCAGCAAGTAATTGAAAAAACTAATGGAATGCTATCCTTTACTACGAGAAGGATTGAACATAAAAGTAAGGATGTTATACAGGGCATTGGTGAGACCGCACCTTAAATACTGTGTGCAGTTTTGGTCTCCTTATTTAAGAAAGGATGTAAATGTATTGGAAGTGGTTGAAAGGAGGTTTACTAGATTGATACCTGGAATGAGTGGGTTGTCCTGTGAGGAAAGGTTGGATAGACTGGGCTTGTTTCCACTAGAGTTCAGAAGATGATCAGCCATGATCTTTTTGAGTGGTGGAGAAGGCTCGAGAGGCTGAATTTTCTACACCTGTTCCTATTTCTTATGTTCTTATGAGGGACATAGATAGGGTGGATAGGAAGGCACTATTTGCATTAGTAGAGGGATCATTAACCAGGGGGCATAGATTTAAGATGAGGTAGAAGGCTAAAAGGGGAGTTGAGGAGAAATGTTTTCACCCAAGGGATGGTGGGAGTCTGGCACTCACTGTCTGAAAGGATGGTTGAGTAAGAAACCCTTGTAACATTTAAGAAGTAGTTAGATATTTATTTGCATTGTCATAGCCTCCAAGGCTATGGGCCAAGCGCTGGAAAATGGGATTAGCGTAGTCAGATCTTTGACCAGTGTGGACATGATGGGCTGAATGGCCCCTTTCTGTGCTGTAAATATCTGAGTCTGAATCTAAGGTGGTTAAAGCAGAAGCTTCCAAATGGTGTCATAAATATTGTTAAGAGCCTGGACTCCTGGGTTGAGGGGTATTTGCCAAAACCAGCTATTAGAGCTAAGTTTAGTGAAGAGGATGCTGTTGACATGAATTGCCAAACTGTCATCCACTGAGCAAAGGGTGGATTTCTCTCAGGACTGCTTTGTTTAGTTTTGTGAGGTCAACACACAGCCTGAGCTGACCATTTGGCTTGGAGACTGTTCCAAGCCCCGAACACCACCGGCTGGCCTCCATGATGGGTAATATTACCCCGATATGTAACGTTCCGTGAAGTTTCCTCTTTAACATTTGGTAGTAGTGGGTGTGGTACCCCCTTAGGAATGTATAGGCATGATGTAGCACCTAGAAGCAATGTATTCAGGTTTGAGTTTACTGAGCCCCTTAAAGAGCTGTTGGAATCCTGGGCAGAATTCAGTCCTGTTGTCTTGTTGTAGGACAAGGCTCGGCAACCTTTCTGAACTGGTGTACTTCACTCTGATTTAAGCTTTCGCATGCCAGTAATATATTTTAACGTTTATAAAGTCTCTATATATAACTACGTCCAACCTCCTCTTCAACACCTGTAACCCTACTCTAACCTTCCGTCCAGCCTCCCCTCAACACTCCCTCCCCATCTCCCTCCGTCCCCTCTCCACCTGCTCCCAACCCAAGCCCCAAACCCCCACACCCTCAACCCACTACACACACAGCATCCAATTGGTTGTATAATTACAAGGATGTCTCCTACCATTTTCCAACTGAGAGCTGCTGACAGCTTTGTGGTGGGCATTTCAAAACAAAGAAATCGGAGCCAAGAAGCTGCCCAAAGTCCCGAAGCAGCAGCACAGCAACTCCGTGAAAGTGACATTGAGAGAGCAGCTTTAAAAAGATCACAACTCTCCGCTTCCGATTTGTTCAAAGCTGGTCTGTGAATCTGGCTGCTCAGACTGGAAAATCACCTCACGTTCCACTGAAAATCATCTCAGTGGCCATAGGTGGCTGAACCTTGTCAGAGGACTTTGTCCACTTTTGGCAGAATGCCTGGTTGCCCGCATAGATTTCTGCTGAGGAAAGGGATGCTTTGAAGTGCAAAACATGGAGGGTTTCTGTAATCTATGGTCCTGGTAACTAAGACTGGCAGTGATCTGACTTGTTCCTCCTGGACCTTAATGTTTTATGTTTGATGGCTGAAAGGGAATTGCTTAGAACCATGGCAAATGATCAGCCATTAGTGTAACACCAAGATAAAAGTCAGCTTGAAAGCTTTTAACTTCTAAAATGTTGGCTCAAAAGACCTGTTTAGGGTCTTTTACTTCTCAAATGAAGTCGATGTCATTTTGTTTATCGCGTGGGAGCGAGCGGAGCGAGTCCTGTGCCGCCTCTATTCTGATCTGAGTGATCTGACGCAATACATCTTACTTCACGATGTACCCTGCTACAGTGCAGGGTACATTGTGAAGTAAGATGTATCACATCAGATCACTCGGAATAGATGCGACATATGCTAAACTGTGATATACCCCACACTGTGATGCAACCATCTCAGCGATGCACTGCGATGTACCCCGCCCTGTGATATGCCCCCACCCGGCGATATATCCCACACTGTGATACATCCTACATCACAATCTATGCTGCACATGCTAAACTGCGATATACCCAGCACTGTGATATACTCCATGCTATGATATACCCCGCAAGGTGCACCCCGCAGAGTGATGCACCCCACATGGTGATACACTCCACACTGCGATAACATGCAGTGCAACATAGCCCATGTTGCCTTGTACTACGTGCTGCCACTTGCCTCGCACAGCGATCTACCACACACTGCGATACAGAGCCGTAGATAAGTTATGGCGCAGAAAGAGGCGATTTAGCACATTGTGTCAGCCATTCGCTGACTCATTCCTCAGGGCAGTGCTTTGACGAATCAGTATCAAGCTGCCTGGTTTAAATTTCAAACAATTCTTGGCAGTTAACTGTCAGCCACGATCACTGGTGCATTCCTCATGGTAATATCTCAACAATCAAGAATCCACTTGCCAACCCATCTGAACTCTCTTCTTATACAATATAAATTGTTGTTTTCCCCTTCTTGGTATTCTTTCGAAGTGTCCTGATGCGTAGAGAGACGAAAAGCTTTGAGGTGTCTCTCTGTTTAGCTATGCCCAAGTTCTGTATTACACTGCTGTACCCCGCGTTGTGCTGTACCCGTAGTTGTGCTGTACCCCAGGCCATATTGTACCATGCGTTGCGCTTTACCCCGGGCCACGCTTTACCCCGTGTTGCGCTGTACTCCGAGCCGTGATTTACCCTGCGTTGCGCTGTATCCCGGGCCGTGCTATACCCCGCATTGTGCTGTATCACGGGCCATGCTGTACCCTGAGCCGTGCTGTACCCCGAGCCGTGCTGAACCCCAGGCTGTGCTGTACCCCGGGCTGTGCTGTACCCTGTGTTGTGCTGTACCCCGCGTTGTGCTATACGCCATGTTGTGCTGTATCCTGGGCCGCGCTGTACCCCGCGTTGCGCTGTTCCCTGCGTTGTGCTGTACCCTGGGCCGTGCTGTACCCCACATTGTGCTATACCCCAGGCTGTGCTGTATCCTAGGCCATAATGTACCATGCGTTGGGCTGTACCCTAGGTTGTGCTGTACCCCGGGCCGTGCTTTACCCCACGTTGTGCTGTGCCCTGGGAGGTGCTGTACCCTGCGTTATGTTGTATCCTGGGCCGTGCTGTACCCTGGGCAGCGCTGTATCCCGTGTTATGCTGTATCCCGCGTTGTGCTGTACCCTGGGCCACGCTATACCCTGGGTAGTGCTGTACCCCGGGCTGTGCTGTATCTCACGTTGTGCTGCACCCCGCGTTGCGCTGTACCCCGCATTGCGCTGTACCCCGCATTGCGCTGTACCCCATGTTGCGCTGTAACCCAGGCCTTGCTGTACCCCGGGCTGTGCTGTACCGTGCTGCGCTGAACCCCAGGCCGTGCTGTACCCCGCATTGTGCTGTACCCTGGGCCACGCTTTACCCCGCATTGTGCTGTACCCCACACCATGCTGTAACCTGGGCCGTGCTTTACCCTAGGTCGTGTTGTACCCCGCGTTGTTCAGTACCCTGCGTTGTGTTGTATCCCGGGCCGTGCTGTACCCCGCGTTGTGCTGTATCCCAGGCCGCGCTGTATCCCAGGCCACACTGTACTCTGCGTTGTGCTGTACCCTGCCTTGTGCTGTATCTGTATCCTGGGCTGTGCTGTACCCTGGGCCACGATGTACTCTGCGTTGTTCTGTACCTGGCATTGTTCTGTACCCTGCATTGTGCTGTACCCCAGGCCGTGCTGCACCCTGGGCCGTTCAGTACGCCGCGTTACGCTGTACCCCACATTGTGTTGAACCCCAGGCTGTGTTTTACATCACGTTGTGCTGTACCCCAGGCCATGCTTTGCCCTGCATTGCGCTTTCCCTTAGGCCGTGCTTTATCCTGGGATGCTTTACCCCACATTGTGCTGTATACCACGTTGTGCTGTACACCGGGCCGCGTTGTATCCAGCGTTGTGCTGTACCCCGGGCCATGCTTTACCCCGCATTGCGCTGTACACTGTGTTGTGCTGTACCCTGGGCTATGCTGTACCCTGTGTTGTGCTGTACCCCGCATCGCGCTGTATCCAGCATTGTGCAGTACACTGGGCCGCGTTGTACTCCGCATTCTGCTGTACCTGTAACCTGCGTTGAGCTGTATCCCGGGCTGTGCTGCAACCCGGGCCGTTCTGTACCACGCGTTGGGCTGTACCCCACGTTGTTCAGTACCCCACGTTGTGTTGTACCCTGGGCCGTGCTGTACCCGTGTTGCACTGAACCCCGGGCCGTGCTGTACCCGGTGTTGGGCTGTACCCCGAGCTGTGCTGTACCCCATGTGGTGCTGTACCCTGGGCCGTGCTGCATCCCGGGCCATTCTATACCCCGTGTTGTGCTGTATCCCGGGCTGTTCTGTACACCGCATTGTTCAGTACCCCGCATTGTGTTGTACCCCAGGCCGTGCTGTAACCAGTGTTGCACTGTACCCCGCATAGTTCTGTACCCCGGGCCGTGCTGTACACCGCATTGTGCTATACACAGCGTTGTGCTGTACCCCATGTGGTGCAGTACCCCGGGCCTTGCTGTATCCTGCATTGAGCTTTACCCTGCATTGCGCTATACCCCACATTGCACTGTATCCTAGGCTGTATTCTATCCGAGGCCATAATATACCATGCGTTGCACTGAACCCCAGGCCGTGCTTTACCATGCATTGTGCTGTACCCTGGGCAGTGCTTAAGCCCAAGTTGTGCTGTACCCTGCGTTGTGCTGTACCCTGCGTTGTGCTGTACCCTGCGTTGTGCTGTACCCCGCGTTGTGCTGTACCCCGCGTTGTGCTGTACCCCGCGTTGTGCTGTACCCCGCATTGTGCTGTACCCCGCATTGTGCTGTATGCCGCATTGTGCTGTACGTCGGGCCGTGCAGTACCCCGGGTTGCGCTGCACCCTGGGCCGTGTTGTACCCCGCATCGTGCTGTACCCCGGGCTGTACTGTACCCCATGTTGTGCTGTACCCCGGGCTGCGCTGTATTCTGAGCGGCGCTGTATCCCGGGCTGTGCTTTACTCTGCGTTACACTATATCCCGCATTGCGCTGTACCCCAAGCTGTGTTCTACCCCAGGCCATACTGTACCATGCATTGCGCTGGATCCCAGGCCATGCTTTACCCCGCATTGCGCTGTACCCCGGGCAGAGCTTAATCCCGTGTTGCACTGTACCACAATTGCGCTGTACCCAAGGAAGTGCTGTACCCCACGTTGTGCTGTATGCTGCTTTGTGCTGTTCTGGGCCGTGCTACGCCCTGCCTCATGCTGTTTCCCAGGCTGTCCTTTACCCCGGGCCATGCTGTACCCTGTGATGTGCTTTACCCCGGGCTGCGCTGTATTCTGGGCCACGCTGTATCCCGGGCCGCATTATGCTGTAACCCGGGCTGCGCTGTATCCCACGTGGTGCTGTACCTCGGGCCGTGCTCTTTCCCGCGTTGTGCTGTACCTGTATCCCTTGCTGTGCTGTACCCTGGGCCGCGATGTACCCCGCATTGCGCTGTACCACACGTGGTGCTGTACACCGGCACTTGCTGCAACCTGGGCTGTTCTTCACCCTGTGCTGTGCTGTAACCTGCGTAGTGCTGTATCCCAGGCCGCGCTGTAGCCTGGGTTGTGCTGTATCCCGGGCTGCGCTGTACTTCATATTCTGCTGTACCCCAGGCTGTGTTGTACCTTGGGCTGTGCTGTATCCTGCATTGTGCTGTATCCCGGGCTGCGCTATATGCCGCGTTATGCTGTATCCTGGGATGTGCTGTACCCCATGTTGTCCTGTACCCTGCATTGTGCTCTACCCCATGCCGTGCTGTACCCCGAGCAATGCCGTACCCTGGGCCGTGCTGTATCCCGCGTTGTGCTGTATCCCGCGTTGTGCTGTACCCCGGGCCATGCTGTACCCTGGGCCATGCTGCATCCCGCGTTGTGCTGTACCCTGGGCCGTGCTGTGCCCCGCATTGTGCTGTACCCCGGGCTATGCTGTACCCTGCATTGTGCTGTACCTGTATCCTGGGCTGTGCTGTACCCCAGACTGCGCTTTACCCCGCGTTGTTCTGTACCCCGCATTATGCTGTACCCTGCGTTGTGCTGTACCCCAGGCCGTGCTGTACCCCGGGCCATTCTGTATCCCGTGTTGTGCTGTATCATGGGCCACGCTGTACACCGCGTTGAGCTGTACCCCGCGTTGTTCAGTACCCCACGTTGTGTTGTACCCTGGGCCATGCTGTACCCCGCGTTGTGCCGTACCTGTACCCGGCGCTGCGCTGTACCTCGGGCCACGTTGCAAACCGGGCCATGCTGTATCCCACCTTGTGCTGTATCCCGGGATGCGTTGTACCCCGCCTTGTCCTGTACCCTGCGTTGTGCTGTATCCCGGGCTGCGTTGTGCTGTACCCCGGGCTGCGTTGTGCTGTACCCCGGGCCACGTTGTGCTGTACCCCGGGCCGCGTTGTGCTGTACCCCACGTTGTGCTGTACCCTGGGCTGTGCTGTAGCCCGTGTTGTGCTGTATCCCGGGCTGCATGGTACTTCGCATTGTGCTGTACCCCAGGCTGTGTTATACCCTGGGCCACGCTGTTTCCTGCATTGTGCTGCATCCCGGACTGCGCTGTACCCCATGTTGTCCTGTACCCTGCATTGTGCTGTACCCCATGCCGTGCTGTACCCCAGGTCGTGCTGTACCCTGAGCCATGCTGTATCCCGCGTTGAGCTGTATCCTGGGCTGCACTGTACACCGCGTTGCACTGTACCCCGGGCCATGCTGTACCCTGCATTGTGCTGTACCTGTACCCCGGGCCGTGCTGTACCCCGGGCCGTGCTGTACCCCGGGCCGTGCTGTATCCTGGGCTGCGTCGTACCCCGCGTTGTGCTGTACCCCACGTTGTGCTGTACCCCGCGTTGTGCTGTACCCCGCGTTGTGCTATATACCGGGCCATGCTGTACCCTGTATTGTGCTGTACCTGTATCCTGGGCTGTGCTGTACTCTGGGCCGTGATGTACCCCATGTTGTGCTGTATTCTGCACTGCGCTGTACCCCGGGCTGCACTGTACCTCGGGCCATGTTGTAACCCGGGCCACGCTGTATCCTGCCTTGTGCTGTATCCCGGGATGTGCTGTAACCAGCGTTGTCCTGTTTCCTGCGTTGTGCTGTACCCCGGGCCATGCTGTATGCCGGGCCACGTTGTGCTGTACCCTGCATTGTTCTGTACCCCGTGTTGTGTTGTACCCCGGGCTGTGCTGTAGCCCGTGTTGTGCTGTATCCCAGGCTGTGCTGTACTTCGCATTATGCTGTACCCCAGGCTGTGTTGTACCCTGGGCCACGCTGTATCCTGCATTGTGCTGTATTCCGGGCCACGCTTATCCCGCGTTATGCTGTATCCCGGGCTGCGCTGTACCCCATGTTGTCCTGTACCCTTCATTGTGCTCCTCCCGGGACGTGCTGTTCCCTGGGCCGTGCTGTATCCCGCATTGTGCTGTATCCTGGGCTGTGATGTATCCCGCGTTGAGCTGTATCCTGCGCCGCGCTGTACCCCACGTTGTGCTGTACCCCGCGTTGCGCTGTACCCCGGGCCATGCTGTACCCTGCATTGTGCTGTACCCCAGGCCATGCTGTATCCCGCGTTGTGCTGTATCATGGGCCACACTGTACACTGCATTGAGCTGTACCCCGTGCTGTGCTGTACTCCGCGTTGTGTTGTATCCCAGGCCATGCTGTATGCCCTTTTGAGCTGTACCACGTATTGTGTTGAACCCCACATTTTGCTGCACCCCACATTGTGTGGAACCCCGTGTTGTGCTGTACCCCGGGCTGTGCTGTAACCCGCGTTGAGCTGTATACTGGGCCACACTGTACGCCGCGTTGACCTGTACCCCGCGTTGTGCTGTACGCCATGTTGAGTTGTATACTGGGCCACACTATACGCCGCGTTGACCTGTACCCCGCGTTGTGCTGTATCACACGTGGTGCTGTATCCCACGTTGTGCTGTAGCCTTGGCTGCGCTATATCCCGCGTTGTGCTGTATACCGAGCCCTGCTGCACCCCGCGTTGTGCTGGACCCCGTGTTGTACTCTACCTCACGTGGTGCTGTACCCTTGGCTGTGCTGCACCCTCGGCCGTTCTGTACCCAGGTACTGTACCACAGGCCCTGCTGTACCACAGGCCCTGCTGTACCCCGGGTCATGCTGTACCCAGCGTTGTGCTGTACCCCGGGCCGTGCTGTATCCCGCGTTGTGCTGTATCCTGGGCTGTGCTGTATCCTGCGTTGTACTGTATCCTGAGCCATGCTGTACCCCGCATTGTGCTGTACCACGGGCTGTGCTTTATCCCGCGTTATGCTGTACCCTGTCTTGTCATGTGTCCCGCTTTGTGCTGTGCCATGTGTTCTGCTGTATCCCGCGTTGTGCTGTATCCCGGGCCGCGCTGTAGCCCGCGTGGTGCTGTACCCACGTTGTGCTTTATCCCGAGCTGCGTTGTACCTCATGTTGCACTGTACCTTGTGTTGTGCTGTACCCTGGGCTGTACTGTACCCCGGGCCGTGCTGTACCCCGGGCTGTGCTGTATCCTGCATTGTGCTATATCCCGAGCTGCTCTGTAACCCACGTTGTGCTGTACCCCGGGCAGCGCTATATTCTGCATTGTGCTGCATCCTGGGCCATGCTGTACCCCAAGTTGCACTGTCCCGCGTGCAATGCTTTACCCCACGTTGCACTGTACCCAGCATTGCGCCGTACACAGTGTTGCGCTGAACCCTGGGAAGTGCTGTACCCCACATAGCGCTGTACCCCAGGCCGTGCTGTGTCCCGGGCTGTGCTGTACCCCGGGCCTTGCTGGACCCTGCCTTGTGCTGTATCCCAGGCCGTTTTGTACCCCGGGCCGTTTTGTACCCCGGGCCGTGCTGTACCCCGGGCCGTGCTGGACCCTGCCTTGTGCTGTACCCCGGGCCGTGTTGTACCCCGGGCCGTGTTGTACCCCGGGCCGTGCTGTACCCCGGGCCGTGCTGCACACTGCGTTGTGCTGTATCCCATGCTGTGCTGTATCCCACGTTGCGCTGTACCCCAGGTCATGCTGTAACCCGAGCCACGCTGTGCCCCTTGTTGTGCTGTACCCTGTGTGTTGCTGTATCCCGGGCTGTGCTGTGTCCCGGGATGTTCTGTACCCCGCATTGCGTTGTACCCCTCGTTGTTCAGTGCCTTGCTTTGTGTTGTACCCCAGGCCGTGCTGTATCCCATGTTGTGCTGTATCCCGGGTTGCGTTGTACCCCATGTTGCACTGTACCTCCCTTTGTGCTGTACCCTGGGCTGTACTGTATCCCAGGCCGTGCTGTACCCTGCAATTTGCTGTATCCCACGTTGTGCTGTACCCCACGTTGTGCTGTACCCTTGGCTGTACTATATTCCGCGTTGTGCTGTATACCGAGCCCTGCTGCACCCCGCGTTGTGCTGGACCCCGCGTTGTGCTCTACCCCACGTGGTGCTGTACCCTTGGCCGTGCTGCACCCTCGGCCGTTCTGTATCCTGCGTTGTGCTATACCCCACGTTATACTGTATCCCGGGCTGTGCTGTGGCCTGGGCTGTGCTGTACCCCGCATTGTTCAGTACCCCAGGCCGTGCTGTACCCCAGGCGCTTCTTTACTCCGTGTTGCGCTGTACCCTAAGCCGCGCTATACCCTGTGTTGTGCTGTACCCCAGGCTGTGCTGTACCTCTACCCCAGCTCGTGTGGTACCACAGGCTGTGCTGTATTCTGCGTTGAGCTGTACCCGGGGCCATGCTGTGTCCCGCGTTGAGCTGTATCCCACGCCATGCTGTACCGTGGGCCATGCTGTACCCCAGGTCATGCTGTACCCTGGGCTGTGCTGTACCCCGCATTGTGCTGTACCCCACGCCATGCTGTACTCCGCATTGTGCTGTACCCCGCATTGTGCTGTGCCCAGCGTTGTGCTGTATCCCGCGTTGTGCTGTGCCCAGCGTTGTGCTGTATCCCGCGTTGTGCTGTACCCAGCGTTGTGCTGTATCCCGCGTTGTGCTGTACCCAGCGTTGTGCTGTATCCCGCGTTGTGCTGTACCCAGCGTTGTGCTGTACCCAGCGTTGTGCTGTACCCAGCGTTGTGCTGTATCCCGTATTGTGCTGTACCCAGCGTTGTGCTGTATCCCGCGTTGTGCTGTACCCTGGGCTGTGCTGTACCCCCGTCGCACTGTACCCCACATCGTGCTGTACCCTGTCTTGTCATGTACCCCGCGTTGTGCTGTACCATGTGTTTTGCTGTACCCTGCGCCTTGGTGTACCCCGCCTTGTACTGTACCCCGCGTTGTGCTGTACCCTGGGCCGTATTGTACCCTGGGCCGTGCTGTACCGCGGGCCGTGCTGTAGGCTGCGTTGTGCTGTACCGCGGGCCGTGCCTTATCCCACATTGTGCTGTACCACGGGCTGTGCCTTATCCCACATTGCGCTATACCCCGTCTTGTCATGTACCCGCTTTGTACTGTATCCCGGGCCGTGCTGTAGCCCGCGTTGTTCTGCTGTATCCCGGGCCGTGCTGTAGCCCGCGTGGTGCTGTACCTGCGTTGTGCTTTATCTCGGGCTGGGTTATACCCCATGTTGCACTGTACCTCCCTTTGTGCTGTACCCTGGGCTGTACTGTACCCCAGGCCATGCTGTTCCCCATGTTGTGCTGTACCCCGTGTTGTGCTGTACCCCGCAATTTGTTGTAACCCGCGTAGTGCTGTACCCTGGGCCATGCTATATTCCGCGTTGTGCTGTATACCGGGCCCTGCTGTACCCCGCGTTGTGCTGTAGCATGCGTTGTGCTGTACCCCGGGCCGTGCTATATCCTGCATTGTGCTGTATCCTGGGCCGCACTGTAGCCCCTGTCGCGCTGTCCCCGGGCAGTGCTTTACCCCACGTTGCAACGTACCCAGTGTTGCGCTGTACATGGTGTTGTGCTGTACCCTGCGTAGCGCTGTAGCCCGGGCTGTGCTGTACGCCATGTTGAGCTGTATACTGGGCCACACTATACGCCGCGTTGACCTGTACCCCACGTTGCGCTGTATCCCATGTTGTGCTGTACCCCATGCCGTGCTGTACCCCGCGTTGTGCTGTACCCCGTCTTGTCATGTACCCTGCGTTGTGCTGTACCACGTGTTCTGCTGTACCCCGGGTCTTGGTGTACCCCACCTTGTGCTGTACCCAGGGCCGTGCTGTACCGCAGGCCCTGCTGTACCCCGGGCCTTGCTGTAGGCTGCGTTGTGCTGTATCCCGGGCCGTGCTGTATCCCATGTTGTGCTGTATCCCGGGCCACGCTGTAGCCCACGTGGTGCTGTACCCGCGTTGTGCTTTATCCCGGGCTGCGTTGTACCCCATGTTGCACTGTACCTTGCGTTGTGCTGTACCCTGGGCTGTACTGTACCCCAGGCCATGCTGTACCCCGTGTTGTGCTGTACCCCGCGATTTGCTATATCCCCCGTTGTGCTGTACCTTGTGTTGTGCTATACCCCGGGCCGTGCTATATTCCGCGTTGTGCTGTATACCGGGCCCTGCTGTAGCCCGCTTTGTGCTGTAGCCCGCATTGTGCTGTACCCCGGGCAGCGCTATATCCTGCGTTGTGCTGTATCCTGGGCCGCACTGTACCCCACGTCGTGTCCCCTGGGCAGTGCTTTACCCCATGTTGCGATGTACTCAGCATTGCGCTGTACACAGTGTTGTGCTGTAACCTGGGCTGTGCTGTACCCCATGTTCTGCTGTCCCCCGGGCCGCGCAGTACCCCATGTTGCACTGTACCCAGCATTGCGCCGTACACAGTGTTGCATTGTACTCTGGGAAGTGCTGTACCCCGCGTAGTGCTGTACCCTGGGCTGTGCTGTACCCCGTGTTCTGCTGTACCCCGGGCCTTGCTGGACCCTACCTTGTGCTGTACCCTGCACTGTGCTGAAACCCGCGATGTGCTGTATCCTGGGCTGTGTTGTACCTTGGGCCGTGCTGTATCCCGGGCTGTACCCCTGGCTGTGCTGCACATTGCGTTGTGATGTACCCTGTATTCTGCTGTACCCCAGGCCGTGCTGTACCCCGCGTTGTGCTGTACACTGGGCCGTGCTTTATCACATGTCGCGCTGTACCCCTTGCCGTGCTGTACCCCGCGTTGTGCTGTATCCCAGGCAGTGCAGTACCCCGCTTTGTGCTATATCCCGGGCCATGCTGTACGCCCTGTTGAGCTGTACCCCGCATTGTGGTGTACACCACGTTGTGCTGTATCCCGGGCCGTGCTATACCCCATGTTGCGCTGCACCCGGCGTTGCGCTGTATCTGGCGTTGCGATGTATCCCGCGTTGTGCTGTATCCCGCATTGTGCTGTACCCCAGGCCATACTGTACCATGTGGTGTGCTGAACCCCAGGCCGTGCTTAACCCCGTGATGCACTGTACCCCGGGCTGTGCTTTACCCCGCATTGCGCTGTACCCCATGATGTGCTGTACCCCGGGCTGTGCTTTAAGCCATGTTGTGCTGTACCCCAAGTAGTGCTGTACCACTTGTGGAGCTGTACCCCATGTTGTGTAGTACCCCACATTGTGCTCAATCCCGTGTTGTGCTGTACCCCGCGTTGTGCTGTACTCCGAGCCGTGTTGTACCTCGCGTTGTGCTGTATGCCGGACCGCGCTGTACCTCGCATTGTGCTGTATCCGACGTTGTGCTGTAGCCCGGGCTGTGCTGTACCCCGCGTTGTGCTGATCCCACGTTGTGCAGTAGCTTGGGCCGTGCTATACCTCAGGCCAAAATGTAGCATGTGTTGCGCTGAACCCCCGGCCGTGCTTTACCCCATGTTGTGCTGTACCCCGTGTTGCGCTGTACACCGGGTCGTGCTTTACCCCGCATTGTGCTGTCCCCACATTGCGCTGTACCCTGGGAAGTGCTGTACCTCCCCGTTGTGCTGCACCCCATGTTGCGCTGTATCCTGGGCCGCTCAGTACCCCGGGCCGTGCTTTACTCCACGTTGTGCTGTACCCCACGTAGTGCTGTACCCCACGTTGTGCTGTACGCCGTCTTGTCATATACCCCGCATTGTGCTGTACCATGTGTTCTGCTGTACCCCGGGCCTTGCTGTACCCCGGGCCTTGCTGTACCCCGGGCCTTGCTGTACCCTGCCTTGTGCTGTACTCCACGTTGTGCTATACCCCGGGCTGGGTTGTACCCCAGGCCATGCTGTATCCTAGGTTGTGCTGTACCCCGCATTGTCACGTGCCCTGCCTTGTGCTGTACCCCGTGTTCTGGTGTCCCCGGGCGGTTCTGTACCCCGCATTGTGCCGTACCCCGGGCCGTTCTGTACCCTGTATTGAGCTGTACCCCGTGTTGCGCTGTACCCTGGGCTACACTGTACCCCGCGTTGTGCTGTACCACGCATCACGCTGTATCCCTCATTGGGCTCTACACTGGGCCACGTTGTATACCGCACTGTGGCCCAGGCTGCGCTGTACCCTGCGTTGTGCTGTATCCCGGGCTGTGCTTTACCCCACGATGCGCTGTTCACTGGGCCGTGCTTTACCCCATGTTGCGCTGTACACCCTGTAGTGTGTACCCCACGTAGCATTGTACCCCGTCTTGTCATGTACCCCGTGTTGTGCTATACCTCATGTTCTGCTATAACCCGGGCCTTGCTGTAACCCGTCTTGGGCTGTACCCCACGTGGTGCTGCACCCCGGGCCGTGCTGCACCCCGCTTTGTGCTGTACCCCATGTTGCTTTGTACCCTGGGCTACGCTGTACCCAGCATTGCGCTGTACACAGCTTTGCGCTGTACCCCGTGAAGCGCTGTACCTCATGTTGCGCTGTATCTCGGGCCGTGTTGTACCCCAGGCTGTGCTGCACCTCGCGTTGTGCTGTACCCCCTCTTGTGCTGTACCCCATATTGTCATGTACCCCGCGTTTTGCTGCACCTCACGTTGTGCTGTATCACGCGCTATGCTGTACCCCATATGCTGTACCCCACGTTGTGCTGTACTCTGGGCCATGCTGTAACCCATGTTGTGCTGTACCCCACGTTGTGCTGTATCTTGGGCCACGCTGTACCCCGTGTTGTGCTGTATCCCACATTGTGCTGTATCTCAGGTTGCGCTGTATCCCAGGCCATAATGTAGCATGCGTTGCGCTGAACCCCAGGCCGTGCTTTACACCGCGTTGTGCTGTACCCCCCGGCCGTGCTTTACCCCGTGTTGTGCTGTACCCCACGTTGCGCTGTACACCGGGCGGTGCTTTACCCCGCATTGTGCTGTCCCCACATTGCGTTGTACTCTGGGAAGTGCTGTACCCTGTGTTGTGCTGCGTTCTGGGGCGTGCTGTACCCTACGCTGTGCTGTACCCTGGGCTGTGCTGTACCCCGGTCTGTGCTGCACCTCGCATTATGCTGTACCCTGTATTGTCCTGTACCCTGTGTTGTGCTGCACCCCGTGTTCTGGTGTATCCTAGGCCTTGCTGTACCCCATGTTGTGCTGTATCCTGGGCCGTGCTGTACCCCGTGATGTGCTGTAGCCCAGGCCGTACTGTTCCCCGCCTTGTGCTGTATGCGTTGTGCTGTAGCAATGGCCGTGCTGTACCCTAGGCCATACTGTACCATCCATTGTGCTGTACCTGGGCCATGCTTTACCCCGCGTTGCGCTGTACCCCATGTTGTGCTGTATCCCAGGCTGCGCTATAACCCACGTTGCACTGTCCCCCGGGCAGTGCTTTACCCCACATTGCACTGTACCCAGTGTTGCGCTGTACACAGCATTGCGCTGTACCCTGGGAAGTGCTGTACCCCGTGTAGCGCTGTACCCCACGTTGCGCTGTATCCCGGGCCATGCTGTACCCCGGGCTGTGCTGCACTTTGCGTTGTGCTGTACCCAGCGTTGTGCTGTACCCTGCGTTGTGCTGTACCCCGGGCCCTGCTGTACCCCGCATTGTGCCGTACCCCGGCTGCACTGTATCCCAGGCCACACTGTACCATGCATTGCGCTGAACCCACGCCGTGCTTTACCCTGCGTTGCGCTGTACCCCAGGCTGTGCTTTACCCCGCGTTGCACTGTACCCTGTGTTGCGATGCACCCTGGGCCGTGCTGTACACCACATTGTTCTTTATCCCATGTTGCGCTGTATCCCATGTTGGGCTGTACCCCATGTTTCACTGTACCGCAAGTTGCGCTGTACCCGGGCTTTGCTGTACCCCGCATTGTGCTGTACCACGGGCCGTGCTATATCCCGGGCCGTGCTGTACCAGGGCCGTACTATACCCTGGGCCGTGCTACAATCCGAGCCGTGTTGTACCCCAGGCCGTGCTGTACCTCAGGTTGTGCTGTACCTAATGTTGCGCTGTACCCGGTGTTGCGCTGTACCCCACGTTGTGCTGTATCCTGGGCCGTGCTGTAGCCCACGATGTGCTGTACCCCACGTTGTGCTTTAGCCCGGGCCGTGCTGTTCCCCGCATTGTGCTGTATGCATTGTGCTGTACCCGGGCTGTGCTTTACCCCGCGTTGCGCTGTACCCCTTGTTGCGCTGTATCCCACATTGTACTGTATATCGGGCCCTGCTGTACCTCGCATTGTGCTGTAGCCCGCAATATGCTGCACGCTGGGCTGCGCTATACCCTGCGTTGCGCTGTCCCCCGGGCAGTGCTTTACCCCACGTTGCACTGTACCCAGCATTGCGCTGTACCCTGGGAAGTGCTGTACCCCATGTTGTGATGTATCCCATCTTGTCATGTACCCCGTATTGTGCTGTACCCCGGGCCATGTTGTACCCTGGGCCATGTTGTAACCCGGGCCGTGCTATTACCAGGGCCGTGCTATACCCTGGGCAGTGCTACAACCCGAGCTGTGCTGTACCCTGGGCCGTGCTGTACCCCGCGTTGTGCTGTACCCTGCATTGTGCTGTACACCAGGCCGTGCTGTACCCCGCATTGTGCTGTACCCTGCATTGTGCTATATCCCGGGCCACGCTATATGCCGCGTTTAGCTGTACATTGCGTTATGCTGTACCCCGTGTTGTGCTGCACCCCACGTTGTGCAGTACCCCACATTGTGCTCTACCCCATGTTGTGCTATACCTTGGGTCGTGTTGTAACCCAGCGTTGCGTTGTACACAGTGTTGCGCTGTACCCTGGGTAGTGCTGTACCCCGTGTAGTGCTTTACCCCACATTGCGCTGTAGTCCGGGCTGTGTTGCACCTTGCGTTGTGCTGTACACTGCGTTGTGCTGTACCCCGTCTTGTCATGTACCCTGCCTTGTGCTGTACCCCGTGTTCTGCTGTACCCCGGGCCTTGCTGTACCCTGCCTTGTGCTGTACCCCGCGTTGTGCTGTACCTTGGGCCGCGCAGTACCCCGGGCCGTGCAGTACCCCGCATTGTGCTGTATCCTGGGCCACGCTATATGCCGCGTTTAGCTGATCATTGCATTGTGCTGTACCCCGTGTTTTGCTGCACCCTGTGTTGTGCTTCACCCCAAGTTGTGCTGTACCCCAGGCCGTTCTGTATTCCACGTTGAGCTGTATCACGGGCCATGCTGTACGCCGTGTTGACCTGTACCCAATGTTGTGCTGTACCCTGGGCCGTGTTGTACCCCGGGCCGTGCTGTACCCCACATTGTGCTGTATCCTGGGCCGCGCTGTACCACTTGTTGTGCTGTACCCCACGTTGTGCTGTACCTGGCATGGCGCTGTACCCTGCGTTGCGCTGTACCCCACGGTGTGCTGTATCCCATGTTGTGCTGTACCCCAGGCTGTGCTGTACCCCAGGCCATACTGTACCATGGGTTGCGCTTTACCCCGGGCCATGCTTTACGCCACGTCGCGCTGTACCCCACACAGTGCAGTGCATCACGTCGCGCTGTACCCACATGTTGTGCTGTACCCCACGTTGTGCTTTATGTGTTGTATCCCAGGCCATACTGTACCATGCGTTGCGCTATACCCCCACCGTGCTTTACCCCGCATTGCTCTGTACACTGGGTTGTGCTTTACCCGCGTTGCTCTGTACACCGGGCCGTGCTTTACCCCGCGTTGTGCTGTACCCCGCGTTGTGCTGTACCCCAGGCCATGCTGTACCCTGTGTTGTGCTTTACCCCGTGTTGTGCTGTATGTGTTGTGTCCCAAGCCATACTGTACCATGCGTTGCGCTATACCCCCACCGTGCTTTACCCCGTGTTGTGCTGTACCCCGCGTTGCTCTGTACACTGGGCCGTGCTTTACCCCGCGTTGCGCCGTGCCCTCAGAACTGCTGTACCCCACATTGTGCTGCTTCCCAGGCCATGTTGTGCTGCACCCTGTGCTGTTCTGTACCCCGGCCGTGCTGGAGCCCCCACCTCACGGCTCCCCGCGTTGAGCTCTACCCCACGTTGTGCTGTACCCCGGGCCATGCTGTATCCCACGCTGAGCTGTATCCCGGGCCACACTGTACGCCGTGTTGATCTGTACCCTGCGTTGTGCGGTACCCCGCATTGTGCTGTATCCCTGGGCTGCGCTGTACCCCACATTGTGCTGTACCCTGCATTGTGCTGTATCCCGGGCTGCACTGTACCCTGTGTTGTGCTGTTCCCCAGGCCATGCTCTACCCTGCGTTGTGCTGTATCCCGCGTTGTGCTTTCAGTTCCTTCCTCTCACTTAACCCTGTGTTCCCCAACATTTCTGGTATGTTATTAGTGTCCTCCTTTGTGAAGACAGAACCAAAGTATGTATTTAGTTGAAACCACAAACAAAAATATCTGGAAAAACTCAGCAGGTCTGACAGCATCTGCGGAGAGGGATACAGTTGACGTTTCGAGTCCATATGACCCTTCATCAGAACTAAAAAATATAGAAATGAGATGAAATATAAGCTTGTAGAAGGGGGATGGGAGGGACAGGTAGAGCTTGATAGGGGCCCAGTGATAGGCGGAGAAGAGATTGCCAAAGATGTCATAGACAAAAGGACAAAGGAGTGTTGATGGTGGTGATGTTATCTAAAGGATGTGCTAATGAGGACAATTAGGGTAACAAGCAGGACAAGCTAGTGGCAGATGGCCCTAGTGGGGGTGGGGTAGGGCGAAGGGATTGAAATGGGATAAAAGATGGAGATGAAACAATAGATCGAAATAAATTTAAAAATAGGTGGGAAAAGAAAAATAAATTTGTAAAAAAATTATAAATCATTGGAAAAAGGGGCAAGGGATGGAGGAGAGAGTTCATGATCTAAAGTTGTTGAGCCCAATATTCAGTCTGGAAGGCTGTGAAGTGCTGAGTCGGAAGATGAGGTGCTGTTCCTCCTGTTTGTGTTGAGCTTCACTGGAACAATGCAGCAGGCCAAGGACGGACATGTGGGCATGAGAGCAGGGTGGAGTGTTGAAATGGAAAGCGACAGGGAGGTCTGGGTCATGCTTGCGGACAGACCAAAGGTGTTCCGCAAAGTGGTCACCCAGTCTGCTTTTGGTCTCTCCAATGTAGAGGAAACCGCATTGGGAGCAGCGAATGCAGTAGACTAAACTGAGGGAAGTGCAAGTGAAGCACTGCTTCACCTGAAAGGAGTGTTTAGGCCCTTGGACGGTGAGGAGAGGGGAAGTAAAGGGCAGATGTTGCACCTTCTGCGGTTGCATGGGAAGGTGCCGTGGGAGGGGATTGAGGTGTAGGAGGTGATGGAGGAGTGGACCAGTGTGTTCCAAAGGGAACGATCCCTGTGGAAAGCTGTCGGGGGGCTGAAGGGAAGATGAGTTTCGTGGTAGCATCATGCTGGATTTGGCGGAAATGGAGGAGGATGATCCTTTGAACATGGAGGCTGGTGGGGTGATAAGTGAGGAAAAGGGGGACTCTATCATGGTCCTGGGAGGGAGAGGAAGGTGTGAGGGCAGATGCGCAGGAGTTGGGCTGGACACAGTTGAAGGCCTTGTCAACCACTGTGGGTGGAAAACCTCAGTTAAGGAAGAAGGAAGACATGTCAGAGGAACTGTTTTGGAAAGTGGCATCATCAGAACAGATGCGATGGAGGCAAAGGAACTGAGAGAATGGGATGGAGTCCTTACAGGAAGCAGGGTGTGAGGAGCTGTAGTCGAGGTAGCTGTGGGAGTCGGTAGGCTTGTAATGAATATTGGTGGACAATCTATCACCAGAGATTGAGACAGAGAGGTCAAGGAAGGGAAGGGAAGTGTCAGTGATGGACCACTGCATGACCCAGACCTACTTATCGCTTGCCATTTCAACACTCCACCCTGCTCTCATGCCAACATGTCCGTCCTTTGCCTGCTGCAATGGTCCAGTGAAGCTCAATGCAAACTGGAGGAACAGCACCTCATCTTCCGAATAGGCCCTTTACAGTCTTCTGGACTGAATATTGAGTTCAACAATTTCAGATCATGAACTCTTTCTCCATCCCTACCCCCTTTTTCCAATAATTTATAATTTTTTTGCAAATATATTTTTCTTTTCCCATCTATTTTTAAATGTATTTTCATCTATTGTTTTATCTCCACCTTTTATCCCATTTTGATCCCTTCCCCCCACCCCAACCCCACTAGGGCCATCTGCCACTAGCTTGTTCTGCTTGTTACCCTCAATGTCCCCATTAGCACATCCTTTAGATAATCACTACCGTCAACACCCCTTTGTCCTTTTGCCTATGACATCTTTGGCAATCTCTTCTTGGCCTCCACCTATCACTAGCCTCCTATCAAGCTCTACCTGTCCCTCCCACCTCCCTCCACCAGCTTATATTTCATCTCATTTCTATATCTTTTAGTTCAGATGAAGGGTCATACAGACTCAAAACGTCAACTGTATCCCTCTCCGCAGATGCTGTCAGACCTGCTGAGTTTTTCCAGATATTTTTGTTTTTGTTCTAGATTTCCAGCATCCGCAGTATTTTGCTTTTACCTACGTATTAAGTTGGTCAGCCATTTCTTTATTCCCCATTATAAGTTCCCCTGTTTCTGACTGTAAGGGACCTACATTTGTCTTCACCAATCTTTTTCTCTTCACATACCTATAGAAACTTTTACAGTCAGTTTTTATGTTCCCTGCAAGCTTACTCACGTACTCTATTTTCCTCTTCTTAATAAATCCCTTGGTCCTCCTTTGCTGAATTCTAAATTGCTTCCAGTTCTCAGGTCTGTTGTTTTTTTCTGGCCAATTTGTATGCCTCTTCCTTACATCTAATACTATCTCTAATTTCCCTTGTAAGCCATGGTTTGGCCACCTTTCCTGTTTTACTTTTACGCCAGACAGGAATAAACGATTGTTGCAGTTCACCCATGCGCTCTTTGAATGTTTGTCATTACCTATTCACCGTCATCCCTTTTAGTAACGTTTCCCAATCCATCATAGCCAACTCGTGCCTCATACCATCGTAGTTTCCTTTATTAAGAATCAGGACCCAAGTCTCAGAATCAACTACATCACTCTCCATCTTGATGAAGAATTCTATCATATTATGATCACTCATCCTCAAGCGGTGCACAACTAGATTGCCAATTATTCCTTTCTCATTACACAATACCCAATCAAGGATGACCTGTTCTCTAGTTGGTTCCTCAATGTATTGGTCCGGAAAAACATCCTGTATACACTCCAGGAATTCCTCCACTACGGTATTGTTACTAATTTGATTTGCCCAATTTATATGCATCTTAAAGTCACCCATAATTACAGATGTTCCTTTATTGCATGTGTCTCTAATTTCCTGTTTAATGCCATTCCCAACATCACCACTACAGTTTGGGGGTCTATGTCCAGCCCCTTAGTGTTTCTCAGCTCCACCCATACAGATTCCACATTCTCGGAGATAATATTGCGTTAATTTCCTCTTTAACCAGCAATGCAATTCCACCACCTTTTCCTTTTTGTCTGTCCTTCTTAAATACTGAATACCCCTGGATGTTCAGTTCCCATCCCTGGTCACCCTGCAGCCATGTCTTCGTAATCCCGACTATATCATACCTGTTTACATCTATTTGCGTGCTTAATTCATCCACTTTATTACGAATGCTCCTCGCGTTAAGGTACAAAGCCTTAAGGCTTGACTTTTTAACATTACTTGTCCCGTTCCCACTATTTTTCACTGAGGCCCTGTTTGATTCTTGCCCTTGATTTCTTTGCCTATCACTTTTCTTATTCTACTGTCTTTTTTTCTGGTCCTTCATTCCCCCTCTTCTGACTCCTTGCATAGGTTCCCACCCTGCTGCCATTTTAGTTTAACCTCTCCCCAACCACTCAAGCAAATTTTCCCCCTAGGACATCAGTCCCGGTCCTGCCCAGGTGTAACCCGTCCAGTTTGTGCTGATCCCACCTCCCCCCAGAACCAGTCCCAATGCCCCAGGAATCTGAAACCCTCTCCTGCACACCATCTCTTCAGCCATGTATTCATCTGACATATCCTGCTATTTCTACTCTGACTAGCACGTGGAACTGGTAGTAATCCTGAGATCACTACCTTTGAGGTCCTACTTTTCAACTTACTTCCTAACTCTCTATATTCTGCTTTTAGGACCTCATCCCATTTTTCACCTATGTCGTTTGTAACAATGTGTACCATGACCATTGACTGTTTACCCTCCCCCTTCAGAATGTCCTCTAACTGCTCTGAGACATCCCTGACCCTAGCACCAGGGAGGCAACATACCATCCTGGAATCTCGTTTGTGGCCACAGAAACACCTATCTATTCCCCTTACAATTGAATCCCCTATAACTATTGCATTCCCACACTTTTTACTCCTCCCCTATGCAGCAGAGCCAACTGCAGTGCAATAAATTTGGCTGTTGCTACTTTCCCCTGAGAGGCCATTCCCCCAACAGTATCCAAAGCGGTATATCTGTTTTGCAGGGGAACAGCCACAGGAGATTCCTGCACTGCCTGCCTAGTCCTCTTGCTTTGACTGGTGGTCACCAGTCCTGCCTGTGGACTCTTAGCCGGTGGTGTGACCACCTCTCTATATGTGCTATCCATAATACTCTCCACCTCGCGGATTCTCCACAGTGTCCCCAGCCACCACTCCAGCTCCAAAACCCAGTCTTCCAGGAGCTGCAGCTGGAGACACTTCCCACACACATGCTGGCCCTGGGCACTGGAAATGTGCCTGGCTTCCCACATAGAACAGGAGGAGCACACCATGGCTTTGAGCTCTCCTGCCATGACTTACCCCTTTATATTTATATATATATATATATATATATATATATATATATGTATGTATCACAGTGTCTTGTATATTACAGTATGGTGTATATCACAGGGCAGAATATATCACAGTGAGGGGTATATCACAGTGTGGGGTATATCACAGTGTCTTTTATATCGCAGGGCGAAATATATCACAGTGCGTGGTAAATCACAGTGTCTTTTATATCACAGGGCAAAATATATCACAGTGCGGGGTATATCACAGTGTCTTTATTGCAGGACAGAATATATCACAGTGCAGCGTATATCGCAGTGTGAAGTATAGAAACATAGAAAATAGAAGCAGGAGCAGGTCGTTCAGCCCTTCGAGCCTGCTCCGCCATTCAATATGATCATTGCTGATCCTATATCTCAACGCCATGCTCCCGCTCTCTCCCCATACCCCTTGATGCCTTTCAAATCTAGACATCTATTTCCTTCTTAAATATATTCCACAGGTTCACCACTCTCTGAGTGAATAAGTTTCTCCTCATCTCAGTCATAAATGGCCTAACCCATATCCTGAGACTGTGACCCCTTGGTTCTAGACCCCGCACCCCCCCCCCCAACCCCACCCAGCCAGAGGAAACATCATCCCTGCGTCCAATCTGTCCATCCCTGTCAGAATTTTATACGTTTCAATGAGATCCCCTCTCATTCTTCTAAACTCCAGTGAATACAGACCTAGTCAACCCAATCTCTCCTCATGCGACAATCCTGCCATCCCAGGAATCAGTTTGGTGAACCTTCGCCACACTCCCTCAACGGCAAGTATATCCTTTCTTAGATAAGGAGACCAAAACTGCACACAATACTCCAGGTGTGGTCTCACCAAGGCCCCTGGACAGCTGCAGTAAGACATCCTTGCTCCTCTACTCAAATCCTCTCACAATGAAGGCCAATATACCATTTGCCGCCTTAACTGCTTGCTGCACCTGCATGCTTGCTTTCAGTGAGTGGTGTACAAGGACACCCAGGTCCCTTTGTACATCAACATTTCCCAATCTATCACCATTTAAATAATACTCTGCTATTCTGTTTTTCCTACTTAAGCGGATAACTTCACACTTATCCACGTTATACTGTACCTGCCATGTATTTGCCTACCCACTCAACCTGTCTAAATCGCCTTGAAACCTCTTAACACCCTCCTCATTGCTCACATTCTCACCAAGTTTCGTGTTGTCAGCAAACTTGGAAATATTACATTTAGTTCCCTCATCCAAATCATTGATATATATTGTGAATAGCTGGGGTCCAAACACTGATCCCTGTGGTAGTCATTGCCTGCCACTCCAAAAAAGACCCATTTATTCCTATTCTGTTTCCTGCCTGCTAACTAATTCTCAATCTATGACAATATATTACCCACAATCTCATGTGCTTTAATTTTACACACTAACCTCTTATGTGGGACTTTATCAAAATCCAAATTTCTGAAAATCCAAATACACCCAATCCACTGGTTCTCCCTTATCTATTCTGCTAGTTATATCCTCACAAAACTCCAGTAGGTTGGTCAAATACTATTTCCCTTTCATAAATCCATGTTGACTTTGTCTAATCTGGTTGATATTTTCTAAGTGTCCTGTATCACATCCTCTATAGTTATCTGTAGCATTTTCCCTACTACTGAGGCTAACCAGTCTGTAATTCCCTGTTTTCTCCCTCCCTTTTTTAAATAGTGGGGTTACAATTTCCATCCTCCGATCTTCCGGGACTGTTCCAGAATCTACAGAACTTTGGAAGATGACAATCAACGCATCTATTTCCATGGCCACCTCCTTTAGTACCCTGGGATGTAGATTACCAGGCCCTGGGGGTTTATTGGCTTTCAGTCCCATTAATTTCTCCAGCACTATTGTTTTACTAATACTAATTTCCTTCAATTCTTCCTCTTTAGACCCTTGGTTCCGTAGTATTTCTGGGAAGCTATATGTGTCTTCCTCCATCAAGACAGATCTCAAGTAAATGTTTAATTGCTCTGCCATTTCCTTGTTCTCTATTATAAATTCTCCCATTTTGGATTGTAAGGGACCTATATTTGTCTTCAATAATCTTTTTCTTTTTACATGCTGATAGAAGTCTTTACAGTCTGCTTTTATGTTCCTTGCAAGTTTACTCTCATACTCTATTTTCCTCTCTTAATCAATCTCTTGATCCTCCTTTGCTGAATTCTAAACTGCTCCCAATCCTGAGGATTTGCTACTTTTTCTAGCAACTTTATATGACTCCTCTTTGGATCTAATAATATCCTTAATTTATTTTGTTCGCCATGGTTGGGCTGTTTTTCCTGCTGTGTTTTTGCACCAGAAGGGAATATATAACTGTTGTAATGCATACATTCATTCTTAAATATTATCCATTACCTATCCTCTGTCATGCCTTTTAATGAAGGTTCCCAATCTACCTTAGCCAATTCACCCCCCATACCTTTGTAGTTTCCTTTATTTAGATTTCAGACCCTAGTTTTGGATTTGACTACTTCATTTTCCATCCTAATGAAGAATTCCATCATGTTATGGTCACTATTCCCTAAAGGATCCCACTCGACAAGATTATTAATTCGCCCCTTCTCATTGCACAATACCAAATCTAGGATAGCCTGTTACCTAGTTGCTTCCTTGACGTACTGGTCAAAAGAACCATTTCATACACACTGCACCACAGTATTATTGCTAATTTGGTTTGCCCATTCTATATGTAGATTAGAGTCACCCATGATTATAGAAGCATCCTTATTACAGTCTATATCAATGATTTAGATGAGGAGACCAAATGTGTAGTCGCTAAATTTGTCAATGATGGCTAGATAGGTAGGAAAGTAAGTCGTAGAGAGTCTGCAAATTGAACTTGTCCACTTTGGCAGGAAGCAGTAAATCTAAATGGAGAGAGATTGCAAAACTCAGTGGTACAGAGGGATCTGGGTGTCCTGGTACATGAATCCCAAAATGTTAGTATGCAGGCACAGCTACAGGTGCAGATTAGGAAGGCAAATGGAATGCTGTGTTTATTGCAAGGGAAATGGAATATAAAAGTAGGGAAATTTAATTGCAGTGAACCAGGAAATGTCTGTGTGAATATACGTTCCAGAGGCAACATGTATTCAAATACGGCCCTGTGCTTTGCAAACAGTAAGATTATGTCTGTGCATTGAGCCATTAAACAAAAGCACAGGAAGGTGATCCCCCTTCCTCCCAGCACAGGAAGATGATTTCTCCCCCTCCTCCCTGCACAGGGAAGTGATCCCCTCCTCCTAGCACAGGGAGGTAATCCCCCTCCTCCCAGCACAGGGAGGTGATATCCCTCCTCCCAGCACAGGAAGGTGATCCCCATCCTCCCACCAAAGGAAGGTGATCCCCATCCTCCCACCAAAGGAAGGTGATCCCCATCCTCCCACCAAAGGAAGGTGATCCCCATCCTCCCACCAAAGGAAGGTGATCACCCTCCTCCCACCAAAGGAAGGTGATCACCCTCCTCCCAGCACAGGAAGGTAATTCCCACCCCCCAGCACAGGAAGGTGATCCCCACCCTCCAACCCCCCCCATCTTGTTTTTTGTTTCAATGATGTACACAGGCTGTTGACATTGTAGCTGAACTAACTTTACTGATAACACATTTTCCTAATATGAACATATACCTGTACTAACTGAACTCTATCAAGAAAGGTTCCAACATGTGTTATCTGACCTACTACACCCAGGTCAGAATAGTACAGAGTACTATATAGTATCTAATACTGGGGTCCACTGCCACAAACAACTATTATCATGACATTTCCCTTTTAAAAAAAAAGGCTTTTATATAGCTCAGGTACACAAAATTTCTTATCTATTCTTTCTCACTCTGTTTTGATCCGTCTGTTTTGTCTTTTACTCATCTCAGTATCTCTGTTTGTTTTTTCCACAATTCTTCCACTGGATGCTCTGAATGGTGACAGAGGTGATTTTGAAGGACAAGGGACCTTCTCCAGTTCTGTGTCACTATCACCCCTTGGACAGTTTTCAGGAGTCTCAGGCTTTGTCTGGTTACCTGTTGCTTCACTGGTGTATTCTGGTTTTTGATCTTCAACTACACTTTCTGGTTCAGAGCAGCTTGCGTTTCATTTGTTTTCCGTTAAGTATTTCTGGTTTCTCCTGTACTGTTGTCCATTTGGAGTCTGCACTATATAAGACCTTGGTTCTCCTGTGATTCCCGTGGCAACAGTAGGATTCCAGATCCCTTCATGCTGAATCCTCACTGTCTCTCCCATGTTCAGGTCAGGCAGTGGTTGGGCACCTCAATCAAAGTACTGTTTCTGCTTCTGTTGTCTCAGTTTGAGCAGGTCCTGCTCACTGGCTGTGGAAATAACAGTTGGGGTGCAGCTGAAAGCTTCGTTCTTAGTCTTCTCCCCATCAGGAGCTGTGCTGAAGATGATCCAATACCTTCTAATGGAGTATTCCTGAAATCCAGCAGAGCCAGGTAGGGGTTTCTTGCGTCCGCCTTTGCTTCTTCAACAGGTGTTTTAAGGTCTGCAAGGTACGTTCCACCATTCCATTGGATTGTGGATATTTGGATCTTGACATAGTGTGGCAAAACTCCCAGTCCTGTGCAAATTTGCAAAACTCAGTGCCTGAGAATTGTGGACTGTTATCTGAGATGAGCACTTCAGGTATGCTGTGGCAAGCAAACATTGATTTTACATGATTTATTACAGCAATGCTCTTACTATCATTTCCCAGCAGCACAGACTTAAAAATCTTTGAGTAATAATCTACTGCTAGTCGGTAGTCACTGTTGTCAAATGTGAACAGGTCCACTCCAATTTTCTGCCAGGGCCTCTCTGGAACACTGTGTGGTTCTTTTTGTTTTGATTTACTGAACTGTTGGCACACTGCACATGTATTCACCATTTCCCTGATTTGTGCTCCCATTCCAGCCCAATACATTACATTATGAGCTCTTCTCCTGCATGTTTCTATGTCGAGGTGACTTTCATGTATGTGCTGCAGCATTTCTTTCCTCAGTATTGCAGGAATTATGGTCTTTTCTCCTTTGAAAAGTATTCCTTCTGCTACTCGTGAAAATTCCAGTACTCTTGTACAGCAGAAGGGGCTCCAATCCGATGTGTGGGCCAGCCAGTTTGCACAATCTGCTGCAAGTTTCTCAGGGTGGCGTTGTTCTTGGTCACTTTCCTGATCTCACCCAGTTTGGTTACAGCCACAGTAAGTTCTTTGTTAGCATGTGAAGCTGTGCCTCTGTTTCTTTATCCTCTTCCTCCATGATGGGTAGATACGCACGTGCCTGTGATGTACATTTCCTTGCCCGGTTTGTATTTAACTCTGACCTGGTACTTCTGCAAATGCATTAGTAATCTTTGGATTCTTGGTGGTGCACAGTTTAGGGTTTTTTTAAGTATAGCTTCCAAAGGCTTATGATCAAACTCTACCTCCATGTCTTTGGCATAGACAAACTGGTGGAAATGTTATAGGCCAAATACAATTGATAGCATTACTTTCTCTATTTGGACATACTACTGCTGTGTTTAAGTCATTGCCTTTGAAGCATCTACCACTGGTGCCTCATTTTGCAAGAGGTCAGCTCCCAGGCCAGCCTTTGAAGTGTCCACTGAGGTCTTGACCGACTGACTGACATCGTAATACTTTAACACTGGTGCCTGGGTCAGTGTTCTCTTTTGGTCAAAGCTTCCTGGTGACTTTGTTCCCAGTGCCATTCCACATCATTTTGTGGAAGATCTCTGAGAGGTGCTGTCATGTCTGATATGTTCGGAATGAATTTCCCAAGATAGGTCACCATTCCCAAAAACTTCTCCAAGTGTTTCTTACATTCTGGGGATAGCATGTTCACTTGGATTCTGCTTCAGTCTCTTACCTTTTAGCACATGTCCCAAGTACTTGATTTCACGAAGACCTATTTTGCACTTTTCCTTCTTCAACTTGAGATTCCTTTCACTCGGTCTGGCCAGCACCTGCCTCAGTCTGTGGTCATGTTATTCTCGCAAGGCTCCCCAGACAAGCACATTGCTGATATAGGTTTCCACACCCTCTAACCTTTCAAACAGCTGCTTCACTATTCTGTGGAACACCTCCAGAGCTGAATTAATACCAAAAGGTAAGCGTAAAAACCGGGATCATCTGTATGGTGTGTTGAAGGTATAGAGATTGGAGCTGTGTTCATCAAGCTTGACCTGCCAGAAACCTGAACTCACATCCAAGGCTGAACAGTATTTAGTATCAGCTAGTTTACACATGATCTCTTCTACTGTGGGCAGCTGGTAATGCTCTCTTTGTACTGTCTGGTTTAGGTCTCTGAGATCCAGATCCATCTGATTTTTCTACATTTGTCGGCGCTTTAATTTTCTTGACGGTGTGAAGTTTCTCCATTCTGTCCAACTCTGCTTTCAGTCGCTCTCTCAGCATTACTGGTATTTTCCTGGGCGGGTGTATTTTGGGTGTCACAGTTTCTTCAATCTTGATGGTGTGTTCTCCTTTTAGGCAGCCAATTCCCTGGAACACATCTTTATACTCAGTCAGGATGTCATCCGTGGTGATTATTATTCTCTTGATTAATTTCAGATTCTCACAAGCTTTGATTCCAAGAATGGGCTTAGCATAATTTTCACCACTATGAATGGATGTGCTTGAGACTGTTTTTTGTAGTTCACTTTAAGTGTGAACTTGCATTTTACTGCAATTTTTTCAGCGGTATAGGTAGACAATTTCACTTTAATTTGTTAGCTGATTTGCTTTGCTTATCTCCTGACACAGGTTTATGGGAATGACATTTGCTTGTGCACCTGTGTCAAGCTTGAAATTCACCATGTGGGCAATTTTTAAACCAGCCTTCCATTCATCTTCTTTGGAATTAATGTTACTGCACCAACGAAAAGTTCAGTTTCAGTGTCTGTGTTAATCGTGTGCACTTTCTTCAACTTGCACATCTTAGCGAAGTTATTTAGTTTATCACAGCTCTTATACAGCTTATATTTATGCTATCTTTACCGATAACACATTTTCCTAACATTATCTGCAGTAACTGAATTCTATCAAGACAGTTTCCAACATGTGCTATCTGACCTTCAACCCCCAGGCCAGGTGACCCCCTTACTAGTACAGAGTACCATATAGCATCCAATACTTGAGTCCACTACTACAATCAATTGTAGCTATTATCATGACATTTCCCTTTTTTTTTAAAAAGCTTTTATACAACTCAAATACACTTAGTCTCTTATCTAGTCTTTCTCATTCTGTTTTGATCAATCTGTTTTGTCTTTTACTCATCTCTGTGGTTTTTGTAGCTTTAAGACTTATTGTACTGTGTAGTTTCACATGACAGTGGGAACGAATCAGTCTGGAGCACAGGGAATCTTAGGGGTGGAATTTGTTTCTAGTTGTGGTTCTTGATGAAGCATGTAACTGCTGCTGAAGCCTTACAAATTAAGTTTACTGTTTCTTCGGAGAAACCTATATGGAAAATCAAGTTCATAACAATTTAGGTTCAATTGGTTCTGGTGCTGTCCCTTGCCCAGTGAATGTAAGTATCTTGTTTTAATCAGAAGACAGGGAAAAAATACTCAGCTGGTTTGTCACTTTTTGGCAGGATCAGTCCCTTCGACTTATCCACAGAAGATAGGAGTCAATATATAGAACGCCTCGGTTTCTTTTTCCAACCAAACAAAATAACAGTGGAGGGAAAAAGGAAAGCAATTTTCCTAAGTGTCTCTGGGAGTAAAACATATAATTTAATCTGTAGTTTGATGGCCCCGAACCCTGCAGATTTGAAGACCTTCAGCAAATTGGTCGACCTTGTAAAGGGCCATTTTCAATCCAAACCCTTGTAATCGTGCAGAGGTTCAAATTTAATTATTTAATTCAAGAGTAAGAGCCCCAAGGGAGACCATAGCAACATACGTAGTGAAGTTAAAACAGGAAACTGAACATTGTGGCTTCGGGGAGACCCAAAACGATATGTTAAGGGGTTGTTTGGTCTGTGGTGTGCACAATGATGCCATTTAACGATGGTTGTTCGCTGACGTAAATATCGATTTTAAAAGAGCATTGGATATAGTGCTTGCTATGGAAAGTGCCTAGCGGGATTCGCAGGCCTTACAGAGTGTACAAAATGGCGCCATTTTCTAGTTGGGGTGGGAACAGTTCGCCGGCCGTGGCGCAATAGCCAAGGATTCAGTCACAATGCGGGAGGTGGTCCCTGCTACCCGAAAATTTAAAAATATACAGGACACAGCTCAGCAGCAAATCTGAAAATAAATTGTTACCGATGTGGGAGTAACCATTTCCCTGAAACTTGCAGATTTAAAGAGGTGGAGTGTCATTATTGTCATAAAAGAGGCACATAGTGAAACAATGTAAAGCAAGATTGAGAAGGACTCCCAGGCAGCAAACTAAACGGATCAAAGTACATAATGTGGAAGAACAAGTGATTCCGATGTTTATTCTCTATTTAATGTGAAAGTAGGGAAAGCAGATCCAATCACTGTTACTCTGCAGCTCAATGGAAAACCTTTGATTATGGAAGTGGAGACCGGTGCATGCACCACTGTAGTGGGGAAGCACACATTCAAATATTTAAACAAGAGTCCTCAACAATTAGAAATGGAGCAGACTTCAGCCAAATTGAAAGAGCACACTGGTGAAGTCATACAAGTGAAAGGTATTACCACTGTACCTGTTTATTACAAGCACCAGACAGGGCAACTCTTTGTGATTATAGCGGGAGGTGAAGGACTAAGCCTTCTCAGTTGTGATTGAAAGAAATTAAACTAAATTGGTCTGAAATTTTCCAGCTGAGAGCTGGAGGACTGCCAGAGCTAAAGAAATATGACAAGTCTTTCAAGAGGAACTGGGGAAAATCAAGGGCCTGCAGGCTAAGATCTATGTTGACTCTGATGCAACTCCTCCTTTCTTAAAACCAGGCCTGTGCTTATACTCCAAGAGAGAAGATTGACACCGAATTAAACCATTTAGAGAAGCTGGGCATTATTCATCTGGTTCAATTTCCGGAATGGACAACACTCGTAGTCCCTGTCTTGAAATAGGATCAGACCACCTGTATCTGTGGGGATTAACCTGTATCTGTGGGGATTATAAACAGACAAGGCTGCCAAGTTGGACAAGTACCCTATCCCCAGGATTGAGTATCCATACACCATATTCACAGGAGAGAGAACTTACACTAAATTAGATATGAGTCACGCATATCAGCAGCTGGAGCTGGATGATACATCCAGAGGATTTGTAACCATAAACACACACAAAAGATTATATCAATACATGCGCCTGCCTTTCAGTGTTTCTTTGGCCTGCACTATTTTCCAGAGGATGATGGAGACCTTGCTGCAAGGGCTACCTCAGTTTGTGATCTACCTGGACGACGCCCTAATAACTGGACTAACAGAAGCAGAATACTTGGTAACTTGGAAGAAGTCTTAAAATGATTCTCGGAAGCAGGGGTGTGCTTGAAGAAGGAGAAGTGCATCTTTCAGGCAAAAGTGAAGTCGTTTACTTGGGCCACCAGGTGGATGCCCAGGGGTTACACCCAGTAGAAGAAAAAGTTAAATCTATCAAGGATGTACCCTGCCTACAAATGTCTCAGAGCTCAAATCATTCTTGGGTATGATAAATTATTATGGTCAATTCCTACCCAACTTATCAACAATCCTAGCCCCTCTACACTCATTATTAAGGAAAAACCAGTGTTAGTCTTGGAAGTCACCTCAAGAGGAAGCCTTCATGAAAGTTAAACAGCTCTTGCACTCTTTAAACTTGTTAGTACACTCTGACCCTACAAAAGAATTGGTGCTAACTTGGGGTGCATCCCCCTATGGTGTGGGAGTCGTACTATCACACAAGCTGGATAACGGTTCAGAAAGGCCGATAATGTAAGCACCCAGAACCCCCTCTATGGCCAAGAAGGTTTATTTATAAATTGAGAAAGAAAGATTAGCGATTTTTTTTGGAGTTTAAAAAATTCCATCAGTATCTACATGACAAACATTTTACTATAGTGTCTAATCACAAACCGCTCTTGGGTCTGTTTAGCGAGAAAAAGCTACCCTTCCCATAGCTTCCGCAAGAATTCCAAGAAGGGCTTTGATTTTATCAACATATACTTTTATACACAGACCAGGGATGCATATAGCCAATGCAGTTGCTCTAAGTTGCCTTCCTTTGCAGGAGAGCATTGAACATGCCCAAGAGACTATATTAGTGATGAATTTCCCGGATCCTTCGCCAGTCTATGCAAGACAAATAAGAAACTGGATGAACTGGGAACTAGTCTTGTCTAGAGTACGAGACCAGGGGCAGAATCATCCCAGATTTGCATTAAGTGCGGTAGCTGGCAGGAAAAACAGAAAAAGCAGTCTGACCTTATAATGATGTGCAGATGTATGACAATGAGGTTCCCGATGTCCGATGGTGAGAAACATGACAGGCTGAGCAGATGATTGCAAACTACTTTCACAGTGTTATGAAACTGATTTTTGGCCTTCTCACCATATTTTCCATTCAAACCACTGAACACACCCGACCCCAGCAGGCACGGAAAGTCCCAGCCCAGTGGGTGGTCCCAGGAACCAGTCCCCGAATAATTGAACCCATTCTTCACCTGAAGGAGTGAACTGAGTGGTCAGGATGGTATCCTATTATGAGGTGCATGAGTTATTGTTCCTTCACAAGGAAGGGAACCGTTCTTAACTGAGTTGCATGGCGTGCATCCTGGAATTTCCAAAATTAAAATGCTTGCAAGGAGCTATGTCTGGTGGCCAGATATAGACAGTGATATAGAAAAAATGGTTAAACACTGTCTTAGAGCCAGCAATGACAAAAGTTGCCTGTTGCAGCCCCACTGCACCCATGGGAATGGCCTGATCAACCCTGGATAAGACTGCATATAGATTATGTATGTCCATTTCTAAGCACCATGCTCCTTCTAATAATTGATGCACACTCTGAATGGTTGGATGCGTACGATGTTAGATCGCCAATGTCAGGTGTGACTATAGAAAGGTGATGCCAAAGTTTTTCTAACATGGAGAGCCTGAAGTCATTGTCTCAGACAATAGTACTGCATTTACTAGTGCTGAATTTTCAAAGATTCGTGAGGCTAAATGGCATCAAACACGTAAAGACAGCATCAGATCATCCATCATCTAATGCATTGGCCGAGAGAGCAGTACAAACTTTTAATATAAAAGCAAAAAACTGCGGATGCTGGAAAACCAAAACCAAAACAAAAATACCTGGAAAAACTCAGCAAGTCTGGCAGCATCTGTGGAGAGGAACACAGTTAACATTTCAAGTCCATATGACTCTTCAACTGAACTAAGGAAAAATACAAAAGGGGTGAAATATAAGCTGGTTTGGGGGTGGTGGGGGGGTGGGGGGTGGGGGGTGGTGGTGGGACAAGTAGAGCTGGATAGAAGGCCAGTGATAGGTGGAGATAACCAAAAGATGTCACAGACAAAAGAACAAAGAGGTGTTGAAGGTGGTGATATTATCTAAAGGAATGTGCTAATTAAGGGTAGAAAGCAGGACGATCAAGGTACAGATAGCCCTAGTGGGGGTGGGGTGGGGTGAAGGAATCGAAAAAGGCTAAAAGGTAGAGATAAAACAATGTATGGAAATACATTTAAAAATAATGGAAATATGTGGGAAAAGAAAAATCTATATAAATTATTGGAAAAAACAAAAAGGAGGGGGAAAATCGGAAAGGGGGTGGGGATGGAGGAAAGAGTTCATGATCTAAAATAGTTGAACTCAATATTCAGTCTGGAAGGCTGTAAAGTGCTTAGTCGGAAGATGAGGTGCTGTTCCTCCAGTTTGCGTTGAGCTTCACTGGAACATTGCAGCAGGCTAAGGACGAACATGTGGGCCTGAGAGCAGGGTGGAGTGTTGAAATGGCAAGCGACAGGGAGGTCTGGGTCATGCTTGCGAACAGACTGAAGGTGTTCTGCAAAGCGATCACCCAGTCTGCGTTTGGTCTCTCCAATGTAGAGGAAACCGCATGGGGAGCAACAAATGCAGTAGACTTTTAAAGTTGGTATGAAAAGATTATCGGGAGGATCATTGGAGAATGAACTTTCACGTTTTCTGCTTTACTATAGAGTGACCCCCACACACTACTGCTGGTTCAACATCTTCAGGATTACTTATGAAATGTCGACTTCATATGGGATTGAGCCTGGTACTTCCCAATTTGGAGGGGAAGGTAGAGAACAGTCAAGGGAGTCAAAAAGTGACTCATGATTTACATAGTCAAGAGTTAGAATTTACTGTCGGTGAAACAGTATTTGTACAAAACTTCAGTGGTGGATTGAGTTGGTTACCTGGTGTAATAGTTTCTGTGATCAGACCATTGTTGTTCCATGTAGAAGTGGGGGGCCGGATCACCTGAAAGCATGTGGATCATTTGGGAAGAAGTGAGATACCCCAATAAACCGATGTTCCACCTGTAACCATTGTAAAACCTGTGGTCCCTTTTGTGATTGATCAACCGAGGATAGACATACCAGATGCCTCTGTGGTGGATAACACTGAACTGTCTGTGCCTAAGGAGTTACCTGATGATGGTGCGGTTCCACAGAAGGAAACTTTGGTAAGAGATTCTAAAGTCGTGGTGCTATGACATTTCACCCTGATCAGGAAACCGCCTGAGAGATTGAACTTATAATTTCATAACCTGTGAATATATTTGTAATGTTATCAATGTAGTTGTTCTCGTAAATATAAACTGTAAAAGAAAATTAAAGGGGGAGGAATGTAGTAATTTGTAGATACAAAATTGGCTGAAAAATAGGAAGCAGAGAGTAATGGTCCATGGATATTTCTTGGGCTGGAGGAAGGTTTGTAGTGCAGTTCCCCAGGGGTCAGTATTATGACCATTGCTTTTTCTATTATATTAATGATCTAGATCTTGGTGTGCAGGGGACAATTTCAAAGTTTGTGGATGATACGAAGCTTGGGAGTGTTGTGAACTATGAGGAGAACGGTGTGGAACTTCAAGAGGACAAAGGCAAGTTAGTGGAATGGGTGGATACATGGTAGACGGAGTTCAATGCAGAGAAGTGTGAGGTGATGCATTTTGGTAGGAAGAACATGGACAGAAAATATAAAATAAGGGGTGAAATTTTGAAGGAGGTGCTGGAGCAGAAAGACCTGGGTGTATATCTGCATAGATCACTGAAGGTGGCAGGACAGGTGGAGAGAGCAATTAATAAATCATATAGTATCCTGGGCTTTATTAATACGGGCATAGAGTACAAGAGCAGGAAGGTTATGCTGAATTGATATAAAACACTCATTAGACCTCAGCTGGAATATTGTGTACAGTCCTGGGCACTACATTATAGGAAGGATGAGAACACATTGGAGAGTGCAGAAGAGGTTTACAAGAATGATTCCAGGGATGAGAAACTTCCGCTATGAGGATAGATTGGAGAAATTGGGACTATTCTCCTTGGAGAGAATCACGAATCACAGAGCGCAGAAGAGACCCTTCAGCCCATCGAGTCTGCACCGACATGTGAGAACACCTGACCTACCTACCTAATCCCATTTACCAGCACTTGGCTCATAGCCTTGAATGTTATGATATGCCAAGTGCTCATCCAGGTACTTTTTTAAGGATGTGAGGCAACCCATCTCCACCACCCTCCCAGGCAGCGCATTCCAGACTGTCACCACCCTCTGGGTTCAAATGTTTTTCCTCACACCTCCCCTTAACCTCCTGTCCCTCACCTTGAACTTATGTCCAAAGCTAAGAAGGAGATTTGATAGAGATGTTCAAAATCATGAGGGGGCTGGACAGAATAGATAGAGAAAAGCTGTTCCCACTCATAAAAGGATCAAGAACGAGAGGGCACAGATTTAAAGTGATTTGCAAAAGAGCCAAATGCGATGTGAGAACAATCTTTTTCACACAGTGAGTGGTATGGGTCTGGAATGTACTGTCTGGATGTGTGGTGGAGACAGGTTCAATCGAAGCATTCAAGAGGGCATTCAATGATTATTTGAATAGAAACAATGTGCAGGGGTACAGGGAAAAGGCAGGGCATATGCTCATTTGGAGAACAGGCACAGACACTGGCTGAATGGCCTCCTTCTGTGTCGTTAAACTTCTGTGATTCTGTGAACTGTAGCTTTAAGGAATGTAGTGACTGTAGCTTTGAGACTTATTGTACTGTGTAGTATCATGTGACAGAGTGAGCGAATCAGTCTGACGTGCATGGACCTTAGGGGTGGAGTTTGTGTTTAGTTATGGTTCTTGATGAAGCATGTAACTGCTGCTGGATCCCTATAAATAAAGTTCGTTCATTCTTTGGAGAAACCTATCCAGAAAATCAAGTTCATAACACCCCCCTCACAGCACAGGAAGGTGATCCCCCCTCACAGTGCAGGAAGGTGATGCCCTCTACCACCCCCCCAGCACAGGAAGATGATGCCCTCTACCCCCCCAGCACAAGAAGGTGATCTCCCCCATCCCGGCACAGGATACACAGAGAGAGGAACAGCTTTCGCAATGTAACTGAGTTGCAGTGTCTCCAGAGATTCCCTTTGATGGCTGCTCATTGCTGACATCTAATATCCTCTGGGACAAGCCTTCCTGCTATGTGGCTCCGGTGGATTCTGGACTTATTCACCTCCAGCTCTTTCCAGACTTCAGCTGGTGACATCAGCAGCCCTTCACAACCTGCCCCGAAAGTGCTTCTCCATAGTAACAAGTGTCATGGTTTCTGGGGTCAAAAGTTACATCCATTTTGCTACTGATGAGGGGTGGGGTTGGGGACTGCCTTCCTTTGAGACTCCAACACTCCAGTTGTTGTATCTCAGTTGCCTGTAGTAGAATTTTTCCATTCAGCCCCCCTCCAGCGTCTCTGACACTTCAGTCGTCAGGTAGGGTAGAAAGTAGAGATGGGCATAAACGAGGTTTTTTCAAGCTGGCAGGCAGCAAATAGTGGAATGCCACAAGGATCAGTGCTGGGGCCTTAGTTATTTACAATCTAAACTTGGATGAAGAGTCAGAGTTATGTATCTGAGTTGCTGATGATACAAAGCTCGGTGGAAAGGTAATATAAAAACAGAAAGTTTTTTGTGGCGAGAGCAGAGTTAATGTTTCGAGCCCATGTTACAATTGAAGAAGAGGTCAAAATGTGATGGGTTTTATGCTGTTGAAAAAGGGGAGAGGGTAAGGTGGAGTTAAAGGGAAGGTCAGGGATAGGGATGAGATGGGGAAATTAAATAACAAAGATGTCATAGAACAAAAAAACAAAGGGACTGGTAATGATAGTATTAAAGAAACAAAGGACTGGACCAGATTAGGTGTAAATAGCAGAATAAAGGTCAACAGTGTCTGAAAGCAAAATAACAGAATGTGTTAATAGCAGAATAAAGCTCAGTGATGTCTGAAAGCAAAAACATGAGAACAAGATACAGACTGGCACTGGGGGGAATAAATCAAAATAGAGACAGAGTTCATGGCCTGAAGTTGTTGAACTCAATGTTGAGTCCAGAAGGCTGTAAAGTGTCTAATAAGAAGATGAGGTGCTGTTCTTCCACTGCTGGGCTTCACTAGAACATTCTAATAGGCCAAGGGCAGAAATGTGAGCAAGATGGTGAACTGAAATGGCGAGAGACCAGAAGTTTGGGGTCGTGCTGGTGGACTGAGCGAAGGTATTCCACAAAGCGGATCTTGTTACCACCAACCTTTTTTTCATTCATTCATGGGATGTGAGTGTTGCTGGCTAGACCACCATTTATTGTCCATCCCTAGTTGCCATTGAGAAGGTAGTGGTGAGCTGCCTTCTTGAACCACTGCAATCCGTGTGCTGTTAGGGAGGGAGTTCCAGGATTTTGACCAGCGACAGTGAAGGAACAGTGATAAATTTCCAAGTCAGGATGGTGAGTGACTTGGAGGGGAACTTCCAAGTGGTGGTGTTCCCATGTGTCTGCTGTTCTTGTCCTTCTAAATGGTAGTGGTCGTGGTTTTGGAAGGTGCTGTTTGAGGAGTCTTGGTGAGTTCCTGCAGTGCACCTTGTAGATGGTACACACCGCTGCCACTGTGCATTGGTGATGGAGGGAATGAATGTTTGTGAGTGGGGTGCCAAAAAGTGGGCTGCTTTGTCCTGGATGGTGTCAAGCTTCTTGAGTGTTGTTGGAGCTGCACTCATCCAGGCAATTGGGGAGTATTCCATCACACTCCTGACTTATGCCTTGTAGATTGTGGACAGGCTTTGGGGAGTCAGGAGATGAGTTACTCATCGCAAGATTCCCAGCCTCTGAACTGCTCTTGTAGCCACAGTATTTATATGGCTAGTCCAGTTCAGTTTCTGGTCAATGATAACCCCCAGGATGATGTTAGTGGGGGATTCAGTGATGGTGATGCCATTGAAAGTCGATGGGTGATGGTTAGACTCTTTCTTATTGGAGACACCCATCTTCCTTTGTGCTAGCTATGACTCCAGCCAGCAGTGAGTTTTTCCCGATTCCCATAAACTCCAATTTTGCTAGGGCTCCTTGATGCCACACTCGGTCAAATGCTGCCTTGATATCAAGGGCAGTCACTCTCACCTCACCTCAGGAGTTCAGCTCTTTTGTCCATGTTTGAACCAAGACTGCAATGATATCAGGAGCTGAGTGTTCCTGGTGGAACCCAAACTGGGCAACAGAGAACAGGTTATTGCAAAGCAAGTGTCGCTTGATAGTACTGTTGATGACTCCTTCCATTACTTTGCTGATGATTGAGAGTAGACTGATGGGGCGGCTGGGTTGGATTTGCCCTGCTTTTTGTTTACAGAACATACCTGGGTAAGTTTCCACACAGCTGTGTAGGTGCCAGTGTTGTAGCTGTACTGGAACAGCTTGGCTAGGGGCCCAGCAAGTTCTGGTGCACAAGTCTTCAGTACTATTGCCGGAATATTGTCAGGGCCCATAGCCTTTGCAGTATCCAGTCCAGTGCCTTTAGCCATTTATTGATATTCATTTGGTTTGGAAAGAAGGAACTGGGATAATGCCACGGAAAAACCACTCCATGAAATCAGGGGATCCTGACTCATTGCTCCTTGCCCCACCTGCAATTTAAAATTCAGCCTGTAATGTCTGTATGTTCCAGACTAATATTAAACATGCATTGACATGTATCTGCCATGTGTTCACCATATGTTCTTTTCCATGACAGAGAAGCTGAACAGTTACTGAAGGATAAAGCTCTGGGCTGTTTCCTCATTCGCGTTGGTGAGAGTCGGATTGGATTTAGCCTCTCCTACAGGTAAACAAGGGCACCGGGAACTGAGTAACACATCTCCCTAACCTTGGACAGAAATTTAGCAGTCCCCGGGCGGGGGACAATAAAATAGTTGCGAGTGGGGTCGGGATGGTTCTTAGACATGGTGCAGACACAAGGGCATTTTACCAGTGGCAGAGCTGGGTACGGAGCAACTGCCCACTTCAAGGAGGGAGCAAAGTTAAAGTGCCTATTAAGGCAGAGTATACTGACTTTGGAGGGGCTGCAGCACAGATAGAGCAGGACAATACTGGGATTAAACGGGTTAAATGTTGAGGACAGGCTGCATAGACTCAGTTGATATTCCAGTGAATATAAAAGGTGCCATATTGTCCAAAACCGGCCCCCCAGGCTCAATGACACCTACCTCGAGCATCTGTTGGATGCAGTGAAGGCCCGCTGTGATGTCCTCTACCCCCGCTCTGGCCGCAGGATGGGCTGTAACAGCACTAACCTGGCTTGGGAGGCTGTGGTCAGTGCCAATGCCTTCAGAAGAGGACAGCCACCCAGTGCCGTAAGAAGATGAATGGTCTCCTCCATTCCACCAGGGTAAGTCACTCTTCTCATCACTCCCAAATCACACACTCACAAACCCATCGTATACCCACAGGGCCCTCACTCACTGTCAGTTCAAGAGACATCACTCTCTCACACTCATCATCATTGTCTTCATCCCTTCCATGGGACTACTCACCACCCACACATGCCAGACGTACTTATCATCTGGCCTGGCAGGCGTCCTGATACACTCCCCCCATCTCAATCCATGCAGGACAAGCTGGTAGACAACAAGCCGGTGGCAGAATGCCCGAAATCAAGGTCCTCATGGACTTTGAAAACAGAGCCATCCAGCTGGCCGGTGAGGATCTGGACCGGTCCTGTGCTGACGGTAAAGTCGGAGGTGCTCTACCAAGTGAGGATCCAACATTGCAACATCCATTAGATAACCATGCTGTGAGTGATGCGTCCTGTTTCACAGGCCACTGCCATGCACTAATTATCTCCCCTTGCTTTCGCAGGCACATCTGGGAAGCAGCAATGGAGTCCATGACCCAGAGTCTCCAAGCAAGTTCCAAAGAAACCTCTGAAGAGGAATCTGGAGGCACCCTCCCTGAAGTCCCATCACAGCGCTCACCCACACCCTCCACCAGCGCAGAGACACACACCTCAGTGGGACCTAGCTTTAGAGTAGTCTTGGGATCACAATCTGGTGGGCATATTGCACTGTCTGATCCATAGCAGGCGGAGGCAGGGACTTCCTAGGTGCCCGCCACTCAGAAGACTGCTGGAGGCCAGAACATTGCTGAGTCCAAGTCAGATGACGAGCCTCTGGACTCGGTCATGTCACAGTTGCTGGAGCTGCAAAGGCAAGCTCAGGAACACCAGGAAGAGATGTCCACTGCACTCCTCAGATTGCAAGGCACAATGGAGGAGTCTGTCTGACTTCAGGCTGACATGATAGTACTGGCATTGCAACACACCGAGGCCAACACTGGCAGGATGGCAGCCGCCATGGAGACCTTGGTCCAGGACATCGCTCCTGCACTGCTGCGCAGGTTGAACTCCATTGCTGATGCCATAGTTGGCCTCCAACAGTGTGCATGTGAGAGAGGTGCTGGGCAACTCAATCTCACTCCAGCTTCCCCTTCTCCTCGAGGAGTCAACCAGGGGCCCTCGGGTACTCAAAAGGAGGAGGATCAGCAGATGCACATCCAGGGGCCATCCACCCAGGTGACTCTGGGAGTTCCCAGCCCATCCAAATCCCCTCTTCCTGTGAATCCAACAGCTCCAGCTCCACAGGCCGAGGAGAGTGCCACTGCCACACAGCAGGGCCTCGAAAGCAGGCCAGGGCTCTCCAGGTCTCAGTCCTTCAGAAGACCCCGCCAAAGTCATCACAGACAGGGCATCACAGTCAGCAGGCTGCCTCCACCTCTGCTGTGGATGTCCAGGGAGCACCAAGACATAGTGGCAGGGTTTGGAAGGATAAGAAGATATAGTTGCACAGCCTGGGCATGGGTGTTAATCACTTGTACATAATGTTCATGATTGTAAATAAACTCCCAAGAATGTCTCCCTGCCTGTGGCTCCTTGTTCTGATGAGCAGTGTTCATGCCACTCAGATGTGAAACCTTTCTGCACAAAATAAAAGGCAGATGTCTCAGCCCAGAGCCTCTTCCCTGTGCTTTGTGCAATCTTCAGACCAAAGTGATGGTCCAGCCTCACACTCCCTGGAAACATTACTGATGTCTGCACCTCGGTGGTGCTGGTCATTGTTGCCAGAATGTAGTGGGCAGGCACCACAGAGTTCTCTCATACCCTCTGTGTGCTCTCAGCACCTTTAAGGTGAGGCTGGCCCCCAATACACCAGCATCTGTGACCAGTGAAGCTGTGCTCCTGAAGGAGTCAGGTACTGAAGGCTGACAAAGGATCAGATGCTTCTAAAGTTTCATGGCTGTGTCTCTATGATATGACCCTGATCACAGAGCACAAGTGAGCTGTCCTCAATCGGACAGAAGTTAGACATTCACAAAGGCTATGTGAGGACTAATGGGTTCTCCTCTCTGCATGTTGTCATCATTCTCCACAAATCTAACAGCTATGAAGGCCTCCCGAGCGTGCCTGCCTCGCCTGGCCAGAGTGAGGATCTTGTCACTGTCATCACCACCTTCAAGGAGCTCCTCACCCTCTTCACCATCAATATCCTCCTCATTGGAGGAGACCTCCATCTCCTCCTCAGCCAGCTCCTCTCCCCATTGCAGTGCCAGGTGGTAAAGGGTGTAGCAGGTGAGGGTATGTGACACCCTCTGCAGACCATATTGCAGGGATCCGCCAGACCGGTCCAGGCACTGGAACCTCAATTTCAGCATCCCAATGATCTGCTCCACCAAGGTGCGAGTTGCAGCATGAGCTTCGTTATACCTTCACTCTGCTGCAGTCTGAGGCCACCACATGAGTGTCATCAGCCACGGCCTCTGCGGGTAGCCCTTGTCCCCGAGGAGTCACACCTGCAGCCTCTGTGGACCCTGGAAGATGTCAGGGATCTGTGACTGACTGAGGGTGTAGGAGTCATGCATACTCCTTGGAAACCGTGTGCAGACCTGCAGGATGCGGTTGTGGTGGTCACACACCAACTGCACAACCCTGCAAGGGCTGAGTGGAAGCCCTTGAGGTTGACATAGTAGAACGTGTGTTGTGACGGAGATCTGAGTGCCATGTGAGTGCAGTCGATGCACCCTGTGGGAAACCTGAGATCTGGGTAAATCCAGTCGCTCTTGCATCCTGTCTCTCCTGGTCCTGGGCAAAATGCACAAAGTTGTGTGCCCTCGCGAAGATGGTATCCATGACTGCGTGGATATATTTGTGGGTGGAGACTTGTGAAATCTCAGAGGTCACCTGTGGAACCTTAAAGGAGTCACTGGCATAGAAATTGAACACTGCGGTCACTTTCACAGCCACTGACAGTAGATGTCCTTCATGTCCACATGGCTCCGAATCCTGCAGTAGCTGCTGGCTTGTTATGACACAGCAGTTGATAAAGGCTGAGTTGTTTAAATCCCAGAGGGAAACTTGAACAACTGTCATAACCTATATTTCCAATTGGTATGTCTGAGATGCAGCTCTGAATTCAGGAATAAAACCTCAAGAGGTTTTTTATATAAAACTAAATTAAACATTTATTAAGTTAACAACTAATTAAACACATTCATATGCCTACAAATTACTACCATAATAACTTTTAAACAAATCCCCAAATTAACCACGCCTAGGTAAATCTTCACCAATGCAACAATGACCCATAGACTTTAAACAGACATCAGGCAAAGCACATTTGACCTTACAAATTCAAAATGAGGTCCCTTTGCAGACACAATTTTAGGCTTACAAGCTGGTTACATCTTAAAGGCCTCTGACTCACACACACACTCCTTCCTGTTTATACTTAGCTTCGCCTTTGAATGTAAATTTTCCATTGTATTACTAGGTTTTTAAATTTTACATCCTAATAATAATAATCCTTTCATTTCACCAATTTTATTAGTAATATAAACACATTGCTTGGCGTCTCCCCGCTAGGTGCAAGATTTCACCCATTCTTTTCAATGGTTCATTTAAAAATGCAAATTTCATTTTACCTTTTAACTAACTTGCGTTTATCTAATTAATATCTCAAAACTATACATCAAAGCACCCAGACTAGCTGGCTTTAATCCAATTAAGACACACACAGTCACAGAACGTATTACAGGTCTAATTTAAAAATAATTCCCAATCACATTATCTCTTCATGGCAAGCTGTGACCAACCAGATCCATAGACATGCGCAGTCTTCAGCGACACTGGGTCTCGGCCGCGTGCAGGAATGAAAGGTGGCATCTATTGACCCTGAGTCTAGTTGGGCGCCAACTAGTGACGGCTTGCTGTGGCTCTTGGGCAGTGTGTGTAGGAGCCCCAGCCGCCTCTTCTTCCAGAGGGTGCTGCTCCCTCTGCGCACACAGGCACTTCAGTTGCTCTCTTCTCTGTTGTCTTCGATCTCTGTACACCACAAGGCATACTGCTTGTTCACCAGGCTCCATGCTCCTGATGTACTCCTCCTGCAGGATGAAAGAGAGAAATGCGTGGGTTAGCTTGGGTGTTCTAAGAACCTCTCTTGGTTAAGTCTGAAGGCCCCTTAAGGCATCCTGGAGAGTGCTGGCCACCACTAGGATGGCCAGGGTTTAGTGCGCTGCATGGCTGCCCGAAACCCCACCCACCTCCGCCCCACTCCACCTGACCGATTGGCACAGCTTTACCCATTGGACTGCATGATGTGCTCTCAGCCCAGGCACAGGCATTCTCCTAACCCACACTGCAAGGCTGCATTGTTAGCCTGAAACATGGGGGAGACTGGTCCAAACTGGGATGATGACATTGCAAGGGGCTGTGAGCATCTCCACCAGTGACTGCTTCTTGGCCGGCTTTAGCAAGGAGATTGTACAATGTGCCCAGTCGTCCAACTGTTCTGCAGTGCACTAAAATGCTCCTTAGTTCGCAGTCTGTGCCTGAGGTGTGAAAAGCTCTGGAGCGCTTGGTGGCACTTTCAGGCCTCTGCATTGCTCATGCGGGCAGATGAGTTACAGGCCCGACTCCAATCTTATCAATGTGGCTGTGCCTGAACTGTCTCAGCTGCAGAGGAATGGTCACTTTGTACTAATGTGTGGCTGCTTCCCTTGCCACCCCTCCCCCACCCCACCCTGCACATGCTTGTGCACCATCTTCAACCATAGGGCAGCCTTTGCCTCTATCCCTCCCCATGTCATCTCAACTGCAGGGCAGCCTTTGCCACCCTCCCAACAAGCCTCAACCTTGAAGTCCAACAGGTGACCCGGGCCAGTGCTGCGCAACATTACTGTGCACTCACTTCCCAGTTCCCCTTAAAATGCAGCCAACCAAGTGCACAACTTATATATGCTGTTGTGAAACATGTTGGCATGCAATCACGCCAACGTGGACAGATGACCCGGGGGAGCAGGGGGTGGTATGCCTTATGATGATATGTTGATGTATTACAATGAGATTCCTGATGTCCGGTGGCGGGAAATACAGCCCGCCATTGACGTGCTGAGTGGACGATCGCAAACTGGTTTCACGACGTTGTGAAACCAATCTTTGGCCGTCTCACCATATTGTCCGCTCACGCCTCTGAACATGCCCAACACCAACAGGTATGGATGATTCTGCCCACAATAAAATTAGAGTCAGGCTGTTCAAGGATGATGTCAGGAAGCTTAGTGGAAATCTGGAAATCTCTCCCAAAATACTAATGAGCTTGAGGGTCAATTAAAAATTTCAAAAGTGCAATTGATGGATTTTTCTTCGGTGAGGCTATTAAAGATTACTGGATTATGGAACCAAGGCAGGTAAATGGAGTTAAGATCCAGATCAGCTACAATCTAATTGAATTGTGCTACAAGCAGCTCCCTGTGCCTCAATTCTATCTGATACTTTTGTAAATTGTTCAGCCCTCTCCCTTTATGGACTGTCACCCTCTGGCTCTCTCCCTTGCACACACACAATTTCTGTAAAATATTGCATATTTAAAGCATTCTATTTCAAAGCAGAGTTTTGGAGTACATGACGAGAATGTGAAACACTTTACACCAATACAAGCTTGTTATTTCTTTATTGGAAAATGTTTATCTTCATATCAGAGCTATAGAAGTTTAATAGAGCAAAATCCGGAAATTCCCAGGAATATGGGATAATAAGCATAGGATATTGGAGAAAAGATTCCTCACATCTACTTGCTGGACCCCAGCTCTACCTCAGTTGTTACATCAAAGGTCTATTCCACAGTTACTCTGAGAACACCCCAAACTCTCAGTTTTGTTTAATTCATTCACGGGATGTGGGCTTCACTGGCTAGGACAGCATTTATTGCCCATCCCTAGTTGCCCTTGAGAAGGTTGTGGTGAGCTGCCTTCTTGAACCACTACAGTCCATGTATTGTAGGTGCATCCACAGTGCTGTTAGGGAGGGAGTTCCAGGATTTTGACCCAGCGACAGTGAAGGAACGGCAATATATTTCCAAGTCAGGATGGTGAGTGGCTTGGAGGGGAACTTCCAAGTGGTGGTGTTCCTATCTATCTTCTGCCCTTGTCCTTCTTGATGGTAGTCATCATGGGTTTGGAAGCTGCTGTCTAAGGAACCTTGGTGAATTCCTGCAGTGCGTCTTGTAGATGGTACACACTGCTGCCACTGTGCATCGGTGGCAGAGGGAATGAATGTTGAAGGTGGTGGATGGAGTGCTAATCGGGTGGACTGTTTTGTCCTGGATGGTGTTGAGCTTCGAGTGTTGTTGGATCTGTACTCATCCAGGCAAATGGAGAGAATTCATTCACAGTCTTGACTTGGGCCTTGTAGATGGTGGACAGGCTTTGAGGAGTCAGGTGGTGACTTACTCACTACAGGATCCCTAACCTGCTCTTGTAGTCACAGTATTTATATGGCCAGTCCAGTTCAGTTTCTGGTCAATGGTAACACCAGGATGCTGGTGGCGGGGGATTCAGCGATGATAATGCCATTGAATGTCAGCCGTTTGGTTAGATTCTCTCTTGTTGGAGATGGTTATTGTATGGCACTGGTGTGGCACAAATGTAACTTGCCACATATCAGTCCAAACTTGAATGTTGTCCAGGTCTTGCTGCATTTGGACATGGTTTCCTTCGGTATCTGAGGCGTCACAAATGGTGCTGGACAATGTGCAATCATCACTGAACATCCCCGATTGTGACCTTATAATGGAGGGAAGGTGATTGATGAAGCAGCTGAAGATGTTTGGGCCTCAGACACTACCCTGATGAACTCCTGCAGTGATGTCCTGGAGCTGAGATGACTGACCTCTAACAACCACAACCATCTTCCTTTGTGCTCGGTACGACTCCAACCAGTGGAGTTTTCCCCCGATTCTTTTTAACTTCAGTTTTGCTAGGGCTCCTTGATACCACACTCGGTCAAATGTGGCCTTGATGTCACCTCGGGAGTTCAGCCCTTTTGTCCATGTTGGAACCAAGGCTGTAATGAGGTCAGGAGCTGAATGGCCCTGGCGGAACTCAAACTGGGTGTCAGTGAGCAGGTTATTGCTAAGCAAGTGCCGCTTGATAGCACTGTTGTTGACCCCTTCCATTACTTTACTGATGATTGAGAGTAGACTGATGGGGTGGTAATTGGCTGGGTTGGATATACCTGGGCAATTTTCCACATTGCTGGGTAGATGCCAGTGTTGTAGCTGTACTGGAAGAACTTGGCTAGGGGCGCAGCAAGTTCTGGAACACAAGTCGGAATATTATCGGGACCCATAACCTTTGCAGTCTCCAGGGCCTTCGGCCATTTCTTGATATCACGTGGTGTGAATTGTGAATCGAATTGCCTGAAGACTGGCAGCTGTGATGCTGGGGACCTCCGGAGGAGGCCAAGATGGATCATCTGCTCGGCACTTCCAGCTGAAGATTGTAGCAAATGCTTCAGCCTTGTCTTTTGCACTAACGATGGGGATATTTGTCAAACTTCCTCTTCCTGTTAGTTGTTTAATTGCCCACCACCATTCACAACTGGATGTGACAGGACTGCAGAGCTTAGGTCTGTCTATCACTTGCTGCTTTTGCTGTTTGGCACGTAAGTAGTCCTGTGTTATAGCTTCACCAGGTTGACACCTGATTTTTAGGTATGCCTGGTGCTACTCCTGACATGCCCTCCTGCACTCTTCATTGAACCAGGGTTGATCCCCTGGCTTGATGGTAATGGTAGAGTGAGGGATATTCCAGGCTGTGAGGTTACAGATTATGTTAGAGTACAATTCTGCTGTGCTGATGGCCCACGGCACCTCATGGATGCCCAGTCTTGAGTTGCTAGATCTGTTTGAAATCTATCCCATTTAGCATGGTGGTCGTGCCACATAACACGATGGAAGGTATCCTCAATGTGAAGACAGGACTTTGGGCCAAATTGTCCAGTCCTGTTGGCAGTGGCTGGCGTGAGCTGACAATATGATGAGAGAGCCAGAAGTTGGCTTTACACCATCGTGAAACCAGTTTCTGATCATCTGCTCCACCCGTCAATGGAATGATTGTTATTATTACTGCAGCTGCAGTTTAAATAATAATAATAATTCCTGCTGCTTGTCAGGAACCTAATATCAATACTTCAGCATCTCGTTATAAGCCCTGCTCACCGGAATCATCCCCCCCATGCTGGATCATCTGGGCATGTTGGCGTGATTGCATGCCAATGTGTTTCACAACTGTACATAAGTGACATACACCTAGCAGGCTACACCTCGCTTGGGACTTGGAGGTTTGTTTACCTACCTTGCCTTGGGCAGCACTCGTGGTCATCAGCGCCAGGCTTCGCAGGCAGCACCACATCACTCTTAGAGGTGCTCACGGGCTGGGCTCTACCTACCAGACCAGCCGTAAGGCAGGGGGGGGTGCTTTTCAATTGCTGCAGGTCTAGGGCCTTCTTGGAGAAGGGAGAGAAGTGACCTCGGGCAAAGGAAGTGGCTGCAGGGCAAGGACTGTACTGGGGAAGGGGGGTATCCCAGAGTGTGTGTGGGGGCACATGTTGATCTGTGCAAGTGGCATCAAGATGGTGAGGGCTGAGGAGGCAGTCTCCAGAGGAGATGAGGCCAGATGATGATGTGAGAGGTTTGTGTGAGAGGTGATGTCCCTTGAACTGGCAGTGAGTGAGATGTCAGTGAATGTGTGATGGGCTGGTGAGTCTGTGAGTTTAGAGTGATGAGATGGTTGCCTTACCCTGGGGCACGGATGAGATCATTCATCTGTTTTCTGCACTGAATGGCTGACCACTGTGTGCAGCATTGGCACTGACCACCTCTGCCACTGCCTCTCAAGCTGGAGTGGTGAGACTGATGGGCTCCTCCAGCCAGAGTGTGTGTAGAGGACCCTTTACATGGGCCCCTGCGCTGTCCAGGAGGTGTCCCAGGGATGCGATACTGACTCAGGTGGTGCGAGGGGGTGCGATGGCTGCTCTCTTCTTAGCTTTTGGGGCCATGTCTTCACTGGAGCAGTCCTGGGCTGCAAGCACAGCTGCAGTTTAAATATGGTGCCCTGCATGAGGAGGCGGTGAGGTAACAACATGGCGGGCAAGTCAGAGGCTGCCCGCCAGCGAGACAGCATGTTTCTTATGACTGCATAATTAATAAGCTGGGAATGGGACAATGTGGCATGAAAATCCACCATTGCAGCCAGTGGGTAAAATGCCCTTTATCCTGCCGATTACTGCACAGTGTAAATCTGGGACAATTCCGCCCTTCGTCTCCGCAACAACTGTGCGGTGGTCACTCCTACCAATACCGTCATGCAACAGGTGAGGATGAGGTCAAGCCTGCTTTCCCCTCTTGATGGTTCCCTTACCATCTGCCACAGGCCCAGTCTAGCAGCTATGTCCTTCACTGGCTGAGCTGGCTGAGTCCTAGTGGTGCTACCGAGCCACTATTGGTGTTGGGTATTGAAGTCCCCCACCCAAGAATACATTCTGTGCCCTGCCACTCTCAGTGCTTCTTCAAAGTGGTGTTCAGCATGGAGGAGCACTAATTCATCAGCTGAGAGAAGGTGGTCCGTGATAATCAGCAGGAGGTGTCCTTGACCATGGTTGAATTGGTGCTATGAGACTTTGTGGGGTCCAGAGTCAACATTGAGGACTCCCAGGGCTACTCCCTCCTGACTGTATACTACTGTGCCTCCACCTCTGCTGGGTCTGTCCTACCGGTGGGTCAGGACATAATCACTGATGGTGATGGCAGAGTCTGGGACATTATCTGTCAGGTATGATTCTGTGAAGATGACTATGTCAGGCTGTTGTTTGACTTGTCTGTGAGACAGATCTCCCAATTTTGGCACAAGCCCCCAGATGTTAGTAAGGAGGACTTTGCAGAGTCGACAGGGCTGAGTTTGCCTTTGTCGTTTCCGGTGCCTAGATCGCTGCCAGGTGGTGGGAGAGTTCCTTTCTATTGGTTGATGCTTAAGTTATTTGCTCTGCCTTTAACAATCCTGGATAGAAGCATCTTTAAATTCTCTTTTAATCTATGCCCATTCTAGAGGGTTAGATCGTTGTCGTCATTTCATCATTGATGTAACAACAGGTGGACAGTACAACATCGCAGGAGAGTCAAATTTCCATAGCTCACTGCAAGATTTGGTGAACTTCCACACACATGTTCCCATTGCCCCATTCAATGAATGTCTGACGAGCCCTTGTGGACAGGTAGGGATTTGAACTGCCACATAAGCCGGGTGATTGATTTAGTGAATTTGAAGCAATCTGAATTTGAATTTAAAACCATTAGCTGTCCTGATGCTGGCTTCAGGCAATGAAACCCTCCATCTGCCAAACAAATGTGTAAAATATTCCAAACTTAACTTTACCATTACAATTACAGATCCTATCTCAAAACAACACCACTAGTTCCACTATTCTATCTGTTAAACTGAAACAGTGACAGGGTCTCACACTTTGTCACACTGATACAGTGACAGGGTCACACTCGCTGTCACACTGATGCAGTGACAGGGTCACACACTCGCTGTCACACTTATGCAGTGACAGGGGCTCATACACACACACACAGACGCACAAGGACACAGTCTCTCTCTCACACACACCCAGACACCCACAGACACACATACACACACACACAGCCTCTCACATGCACACACAGTCTCTCTGTCTCACACCCCCCACCCCCACACTGCCTCTCACAGGTACATGTGCACGCACACACACAGTCTCTCTCACACGCACATACACACAGTCACACACAAACACACACACACACATACATAGTCACACACACACAGTCTCTTTCTCACACACAGACACACAGTCTCTCACAGACACACGGTCTCACACGTACAAACACGCACACATACACACGCACACACATGCACACGTGCGCACACAGTCTCTCACAGACACACACACACACACATGCACGTACATGCACACACTGTCTCTCACAGGCACACACACACAGTCTCTCACAGACATACACATGCACAGGCATGCACACACACACACTGTCTCTCACAGGCACACAAACTCACAGACACACACACATGTACGTGCTCACAGACACACACATACACAGTGTCTCACAGATACACACGCACACATACACACGCGCGCGCACACAGTCTCTCACAGACACACACACCACTCTCAGTCTCTCTCTCTCAAACTCTATCACACGCACGCGCACGCACACACACACACACACACACACACACACACACAAACACACACAGTCTCTCACAGGCACACACACACAGTCTCTCACAGTCACACACACTCACAGTCACACACACACACACGCTCACAGTCACACATACACACACACACACTCATAGTCACACAAACACACACACTCACAGCCACACAAACACACACAATCACAGTCACACACACTCAGTCACACACACACTCACATTCACACACACTGTGACACTGAGACACTGACAGGGTCACACTAAATGTGACACCGGTACAGTTATAGGGTCACACTAACTGTCACGCTTATGCAGTGACAGGGTCACACTATCACCCTGATACAGTGACAGGATCACACTATCTGTCACCCTGATACAGTGACAGGGTCACACTAACTGTGACACCGGTACAGTCATAGGATCATACTAACTGTCACGCTTATGCAGTGACAGGATCACACTAACCGTCACCCTGATACAGTGACAGGGTCACACTAACTGTGACACCGGTACAGTTATAGGATCACACTAACTGTCACCCTGATACAGTGACAGGGTCGCATTAACCGTCACCCTGATACAGTGAGAGGGTCGCACTAACTGTGACACCGGTACAGTATTAAGGTCACACTAACTGTAATGCTTATGCAGTGTTGGGGTCACATTAACTGTCACCCTGATACAGGGACAGGGTCACACTAACAGTCACACTGATGCAGTGACAGGGTCACATGCACAGGAACTGTCAAACTGAAACAGTGAGAGTGTTAAAAACAATGTCACACTGATACAGTGACAGGGTCACACACAGTGTCACACTGATACAGTGACAGGGTCACACGTGCACACAGTGTGACGCTATACCGTGACAGTGTCACACACAATGTCACACTGATACGGTGATGGCGTCACACACAGTGTCACGCTGCTAAAGTGACAGGGTCACACACAGTGTCACACTGATACAGTGACAGGGTCACTCGCGTATACAGTTTCACACTGATACACTGATGGGGTCACACGTGCACACAGCGTTACACTGATACAGTGATGGGGTCACAGACAGTGTCATGCTGATACAGTGACAGAGTCACACACGCACACAGTGTCAAACTGATACAGTGACGGGGTCACATGCGCACACAGTGTCACACTGATACAGTGACAGGGTCACACGCGCACACAGCGTCACACTGATACAGTGACAGGATCACAAACAATGTCACACTGATATGGTGACGGTGTCACATGCCTATACAGTTTCACACTGATACACTGACGGGGTCACACATGTACAAAGTGTTACACTGATAGAGTGATGGAGTCACAGACAGTGTCACGCTGATACAGTGACTGGGTCACATGCGCACACAGTGTCATACTGATACAGTGACGGGGTCACATGCTGTCACACTGATACAGTGAAGGGGTTGAACGCACACACATTGTCCCACTGATAAAGTGACCAGGTCACACACAGTCACATCGATACGGTCACGGGATCACACACATTGTTACACTGATACCGTGACAAGATCACACGCGCACACAGTGTCACACTGATGCAGTGACGGGGTCACACGCGAACACAGTGTCACACTGATACATTGACAGGGTCACACACTGCGTCACACTGATACAATGACAAGGTCACACGTGCATACAGTGTCATGCTGATACAGTGACTGGGTCGCACACAGTGTCACACTGATACAGTGACAGGGCCACACGCACACACAGTGTTACACTATTACAGTAACAGGGTCACACGCACACAGCTTCACACTGAAACAGTCACAGGGTCACATGTACACACAGTGCCACCCTGATACAGTGAGAGGTTCACACGCACACACAATGTCCCACAGATAAAGTGACAGGGTCACACTCTGTCACACTGATACAATGACGGGATCACACACATTGTTACACTGATACCATGAAAGGGTTACACACTGTGTCACACTGATACAGTGACAGGGTCACACGTGCATACAGTGTCACATTGATGCAGTGATGGGGTCACATGCGAACACAGCGTCACACTGATACATTTACAGGGTCACACGTGCACACAGTGTCACACTGATACAGTGACGGGTCACACACGCAAACAGTGTCACAGTGACACAGTGATGGGGTCACACACGTAAACTGTGTCACACTGATACAGTGACGGTGTCACACATGCACACAGTGTTACACTGATAGAGTGATGGGGTCACAGACAGTGTCACGCTGATACCGTGACAGGGTCACACGCACACACAGTGTCAAACTGATACAGTGACGGGGTCACATGCGCACACAGTGTCATACTGATACAGTGACAGGGTCACGCACTGTCACACTGATACAGTGAAGGGGTCAAACGCGCACACATTGTCCCACTGATAAAGTGACTGGGTCACACATGGTCACACTGATACAGTGACGGGATCACACACATTGTTACACTGATACTGTGACAAGGTCATACACAGTGTCACGCTGATACAGTGACAAGGTCACACGCACACACACTGTCACACTGATGCAGTGAAGGGGTCATACGTGCACACAGTGTCACATTGATACACTGACAGGGTCACATACAGTGTCACACTGATACAGTGACAGGTCATACACGCAAATAGTGTCACAGTGATACAGTGATGGGGTCACACACGTATACAGTGTCACACTGATACAGTGACTGGGTTGCACACAGTGTCACACTGATACAGTGACAGGGCCACATGCACACACAGTGCCACATTGATACAGTGACGGGGTCACACGTACACACAATATCCCACTGATAAAGTGAAGGGGTCACACTCTGTCACACTGATACAGTGACGGGATCACACACATTGTTACACTGATACCATGACAGGGTTACACACAGTGTTACACTGATACAGTGACAGGGTCACATGCGCACACTGTGTCACATTGATGCAGTGATGGGGTCACACGCGAACAGTGTCACACTGATACATTGACAGGGTCACACGCGCACACAGTGTCACACTGATGCACTGATAGGATCACACACAATGTCACACTGATACAGTGATGGGGTCACATGAGCACACAGTGCCACACTGATACAGTGACAGGGTAACACGTGCACAGAGTGTCAAACTGATACAGTGACAGGGTCACACACGCACACAGTCTCATGCTGATAAAGTGACAGGGCCACACACGCACACAGTGTCACACTGGTACAGTGACGGGGTCACACGCACACACAGTGTCACACTGAGACAGTGACAGGGTCACATGCCCACACAGAACCAGACTGATACAATGACAGAGTCACGCACAGTGCCACACTGATACAGTGACAGGGTCACACGTGCACACAGTGTCAAACTGATACAGTGATGGGGTCACACATGCACACAGTGTCACACTGATACAGTAACAGGGTCACACGCGCACACAGCGTCACACTGATACCGTGACAGTGTCACACACAGTCATGCTGATACAGTGACAGGGTCACACACACTGTCACCCTGATACAGTGACAGGGTCACACACGCACACGGCGTCACACTGATACAGTGTGGGGGTCACACACAGTTTCTCACTGATTCAGTGCCATGGTCACAGGCCCACACAGTGTCACACTGACACAGTGACAGGGTCACACACGCACACAGTGTCACACTGATACAGTGACAGGGTCACACACGCACACCATGTCATGCTGATACAGTGACGGGGCCATTCGCGCACACAGTGTCACGCTGATACAGTGACCGGATCACACGTGCACACAGTGTCACACTGATACAGTGACAGAGTCCCACATGCACAGAGGGTCACACTGATACAGTGACAGGGTCACAGACTGTGTCACGCTGATACAATAACAGAGTCACACGTGCACACAGTGTCACACTGATACAATGATGGGGTCACACACGCACACAGTGTCACACTGATATAGTGACAGGATCACACACGCATACAGTGTCACACTGATACAGTGACGGGGTCACACACAGTGTCACGCTGATACAGTGACAGGGTCACATGCGCACTCAGTATCTCGCTGATACAGTGATGGGTCACACGCGCACACAGTGTCACACTGATACAGTGACGGGGTCACACGCACACACAGTGTCACATTGATCCAGTGATGGGGTCATGCGCACACAGTATCTCGCTGATACAGTGATGGGTCACACACGTACACAGTGTCACACTGATACAGTGACAGGGACACCAGCACACACAGTGTCACGCTGATTTAGTGACAAGGTCACACATGCACACAATGTCACGCTGATCCTGTGATGTGGTCACACGCGCGCACAGTATCACACTGATACAGTGAAGGGTTCACATGTGCATACAGATTCCCGCTGATACAGTGACAGGGCCACACACAGTGTCACACTGATGCAGTGACAGGGTCACATGTGCACACAGTGTCACACTGATACAGTGACAGGGTCACACTCAGTGCCACACTGATAAAGTGATGGGATCACACGCCCATACAGTGTCACACTGATACAGTAATGGGGTCATGCTAATACAGTGACAGGGTCACACACTGTGTCATCCTGATACAGTGACAGGGTCACACACAGTGTTACACTGATACAGTGACGGTCACACAGTGTCACACTGATACAGTGACAGTGTCACGCTGATACAGTGACAGGGTCACACACACTGTTACACTGATACAGTGACGGTCACACACAGTGTTACACTGATACAGTGACGGTCACACACAGTTTCATGTTGATACAATGACAGGGTCAGACACGAGCTGTCACCAGTCTGATGTTGAACGAGGCGACCTTCGCCAATTCTACCCTTTGATAGTGTCTTCTATTGCTGCCCCGTCCTACTGCCATGCTTAACCCTATTCACCAGTGGGCAGTTGGGTTTCTTATCTGTTTTGTTGGCAAATGTTCTGTGAATTAATCAATGTCAGTAAATGTTCGCGCCTGCTGCTTGTCCATGTTGTTAAGAGAGCCATTAATGGCAAGGACAGCTTATTGAACTTCCCTCTCCCAGCTACATATTGCTGTCCTGGGCCTGACTCCCAGTGACATGGTCTGGGTAACTGTGAACGCTGGCCTTTTTATATGTGGAAGTGAGACTGCAGCTAGTGTGCATGTCAGGCCTGTTGATCCATTTGATGTTCCATTGTTGGATCTTGCTATGTGAAATTTGCTGCAGTTTTACCAGGTGACAGGAGTCAGTCTTAAATCACTGTGCCGTGGTACAAGGATCTGTGGAATTTTTAATGTTTTGAGAGGGAGCTCTCAAAAAGAAGAAGGCTTGAGAATCTCTGGTCTGAAATGTAGATTTTGCTGAATGATTGGCAGTTCCTCCTCCCCACAATTACAATCTTATCTTTCACAGGTGAGTCACAGAGATGTTGATTATGAAGAATTGGGTATTTTTGTTCCCATGGGAAAGAATCGGAACTCACCAACTGCTTGTTCAGATTCCTCTGCTGGGAGCTCCTATCCAGCGAACCCGAAATCTGTTTGCCACCATGGGACTCCTAATCAGCCAAAAGAAGCAGCCAGTGGCCCTCCAATACCACTGAAAGGAGACAGTAACAATGTGCCCCCTTCTCTTCCATGTCGAGGAGTGACCTCCTTGAAACCGATGTCAGAGACCAAAGCGATGATTGATGAGCTTCCCGAGCTGCAAGATCGAGCGTCTGTGAAAAGACTCTACCCATCATTAAGAAATCAGCCAACCGCAATATCTATGGAGCAGCTACCCACCGCAGGAGTAAGTGCTGTTTGAATTTTATTTTCCTATTCAGCTTCCATTTTGGATTAGCTAGCTGGATATCTGGAGCAGTTACCTCCCCTGGGGTTTGCACTGGGTTCAGAGGCTGTTGAGAGGACTGACTTTGCCCAAAGAGCTCAAGAACCCCCTGTTGGACAATATTGACACGAGGTTCCCTGGGCCTGAAAATTGACTGCAGATTCTAAACAAGATGATTTACCTTTAGGTCAGTGTACAACTTGCTTCCTGCAGCCCCTCAGCTCATCTGTCTGAGCAGAGTGCCCAGCAACAAGACCTTCACTGTAAGATTTACAGGCACCCATGAGAGTTCAGGGTCTCTAATTCCCTCTGGCACCTCATCTTCCTGCCTGTTTAATATGGGGAATCTTGAACAAATCTTCTTTTGGGAAGAGTTCTCAGGAATTCTGGGATCAGACCAAAATGGGTGGGGAAAAAAATCTACTTCCTTTTTCCTGAGCTTTGAACCGAGGGAATGAGGGTTTATTCAAGGTAAAGAAAATGTACCTCCTAGTTCCAGCACTTGTTACAGCACTTTCTCTTTCTTCCCATTACAGACAGAGGCAAATCATTGAGGAGCATTCCTCCTTTCTGCATTGCAGACTTCAAAATATCTGAGGGGCAGTTTCCTATCCTATCAAACCCAATAATATTCAAATCCCAATGAGTCAAGTTCCAAATCCACTGGGTTTACTTCAGTCTTATCCAAAATAGTTCAATATCATAATGAACCTCAATCCCTCCTTGGGAAAATAGACAAAAATCCTAAAACATGACCCTGATGAAATGTAATTTATTCCATCAAAACAAATTGAACACTATCCTCTGAAGCACACAGTTCCAAACAGACCTAACCCCAATATTACCAAGTTTTAGAATCCACAGCCAGGGAAAAATGTCAGTTGACACTTGAAGAGGTTTGAGTTAATTGCAGAGATCCAGCACAGATTTGTAAAACGCCGATTGTGCTTAACTAAACCAACTGAATATTTTGTCAAAATAGCAGAGAAGGTTGATGAAGGCAATATGGTGGATGTTGTCTATGTGGATTTTAAGGAAATGTTTGATAGGGTAACATGTAAAAGGCTGGCTAACAAAATTGAAGCTCATGGAATAGGAGGGTTAGTGTCAGCTTGGCTAATAATTGGTTTAAGGGCAGAAAACAACAAACCATGATAATAGCATGAAAGCAAAATCCTGCGGATGCTGGAAATCTGAAACAAAAACAAAAATAGCTGGAAAAACTCAGCAGGTCTGACAGCATCTGTGGAGAGAAAGACAGAGTTAACGTTTCAAGTCCAGGTGACTCTTCTTCAGAGCTAAAGAGAAGTAGGAATGAGGTGAAATATAAACTGTTTAAGGGTGGGGTGGGATAGATGAAACTGGATAGAGGGCAAGTGATAGGTGAAGGCACAGGAGAGATTGCAAAAGATGTCATAAACAAAAGGTCGAAGGGGTGTTGATGGTGGTGATACTGGATAAAGGAGGCACTAATGGTGACATTAAGAGTAGAAAGCAGGAAGAGCAAGTGACAGATGGCCCTAGTGGAGGTGGGGTGGGGGGAGGGGACGGTGTGGGAGAAAAGATCAAAATAGGCAAAAGGGTGGGGATAAAAAAATGAATGGAAATAAATTTTAAAATAATAATAATGGAAATACTTAGAAAAAAAATATATTAGAAAATTAAAAAATAAATATTTGGAAAAAGGGGATCAAAAAGGGGTGAGGATGGAGGAGAGAGTTCATGATCTGAAATTGTTGAACTCAATGTTAAGTCTGGAAGGCTGTAAAGTGCCTAGTCAGAAGATGAGGTGCTGCTCCTCCAGTTTGCGTTGAGCTTCACTGGAACAATGCAGCAGGCCAAGGACGGACATGTGGGCATGAGAGCAGGGTGGAGTGTTGAAATGGCAAGTGACAGGAAGGTCTGGGTCATGCTTGCAGAAAGACCGAAGGTGTTCAGCAAAGCGGCCACCCAGTCTGCATTTGGTCTCCACATTTGGAAACCACATTGGGAACAACGAATGCAGTAGACTAAATTGAGGGAAGTGCAAGTGAAATGCTGCTTCACTTGAAAGGAGTGTTTGGGCCCTTGGACGGTGAGGAGAGGGGAAGTAAAGGGGCAGGTGTTGCACCTTCTGCGGTTGCACGGGAAGGTGCCGTGGGAGGGGGTTGAGGTGTTGGGGGTGATGGAGGAGTGGACCAGGGTTTCCCAAAGGGAACAATCCCTACAGAATGCAAACAGGGAGGGTGAAGGGAAGATGCGTTTGGTGGTGGCATCATGCATGCCAGGACACCTTGGTCCACTCCTCCATTACCCCCTACACCTCAACCCCCTCCCATGGCACCTTCCCATGCAACCGCAGAAGGTGCAACACCTGCCCCTTTACTTCCCCTCTCCTAACCGTCCAAGGGCCCAAACACTCTTTTCAGGTGAAGCAGCATTTCACTTGCACTTCCCTCAATTTAGTCTACTGCATTTGCTGCTCCCAATGTGGTTTCCTCTACATTGGAGAGACCAAATGCAGACTGGGTGACCGCTTTGCCGAACTCCTTCGGTCTGTCCACAAGCATGACCCAGACCTTCCTGTCACTTGCCGTTTCAACACTCCACCCTGCTCTCATGCCCACATGTCCGTCCTTGGCCTGCTGCATTGTTCCAGTGAAGCTCAACGCAAACTGGAGGAACAGCACCTCATCTTCAGACTAGGCACTTTACAGCCTTCCAGACTTAACATTGAGTTCAACAATTTCAGATCATGAACTCTATCCTCCATCTCGCCCCTTTTTGATCCCCTTTTTCCAAATATTTATTTTTTAATTTTCTAATATATTTTTTTCCTAAGTATTTCCATTATTATTATTTTAAAATTTATTTCCATTCATTTTTTTATCCCCACCCTTTTGCCTATTTTGATCTTTTCTCCCACACCGTCCCCTCCCCCCACCCCACCTCCACTAGGGCCATCTGTCACTTGCTCTTCCTGCTTTCTACTCTTAATGTTACCATTAGCGCCTCCTTTATCCAGTATCACCACCATCAACACCCCTTCGACCATTTGTTTATGACATCTTTTGCAATCACTCCTTTGCCTCCACCTATCGCTGACCTTCTATCCAGCTTCACCTGCCCATCCCCCTTAAACAGTATATATTTCATCACATTTCTACTTCTCTTTAGTTCTGAAAAAGAGTCATATGGACTCAAAGCATTAACTCTATGTTTTCTTTCTCTCCACAGATGCTGTCAGACCTGCTGAGTTTTTCCAGCAATTTTTATTTTTGAATCATGATAATGATTGTTTTTGCAGCCTGTAGTGTGGCAGACAGTGGTGATCCCAAAGGTCAGTTCTAGGACCACTGCTTTCTTTGATATATATAAATTAATTGAATCTTGGAATATGGAGTAAAATGTTTAAATTTCTTGGAACTTGCTGTCCACTAGGATGGTGGAAGCAGAAACAATCAATGATTTCAAAAGGAAATTGGATGGAAACTTGGATGAAATAAACTTGCAGGCTACAGGGATCAAGTTGGGGAGTGGGACTGCTCCCCAAGGTTGGATTGCTCCATGGGAAGCCGAAATGGAGTAGATGGGCTGAATGGCCTCTTTGATTAAATGACTCTGAGCTCAGGATTTTGTGAACAGCATGTCATTCCCAGCGTCGTAACTGGAACTGTGCAGCACTTCCATTTTCTCTTCTCTTGCCCTTTCCCATGTGATTATAATTAAAATTCTAAGTGCCAGTGATGTGCATGCAAAACACTTTCAATTCAGCAGTGGGACAGGCTTTTCATAGGTGAAACCTGCCATCAGGTGACAATGCTGCATCTACAGGTGGTCTATTAAAGAGCCTCCTGGTCAAACAGGAAGGCTCTGTATCATGGTCACAATGTTCCTGCCCAACTTCATTACCATTTACATAAGATCTGAGAGCACAGAAGTAGCACAGGTTTTTTGAAATTAAATTTCACTTGTGGATCATTCACATTACATTCCTATCACTTTATTCATGAGTGCATCATCATCATTTGTTGAAACTAGCTGAGTCAGAGAGTTAAATGTTGGCACGCCTCATGGTTGATGGTTACAGAGGAGTTAGGGACATTTCCTTGATTGTGGATGAAACAATGTTGTGTTTTTTTTTGTTCACTCTTTATTGAATGTTCACCTTAGTGCCCAGTGTTGTACTCGCCGCTCTGTGGGACATGGCTGAACTCACAGGCTCAGCTGGCCCTCCCTTCTCTGCATTGTAAAGAACATGGTCCAAGATCACCCCCAGCGGGGGCAATTGAAATGTTGGAGGTGAACTCAAAGTCCTGTAAGGACTCTGCCAGCTGACAACCTGAGATGGACACACATTTAGACAGTACTGACACCACCATTTAGGCCTCTCATTTTCTTACCTTGACTGACTGTCCCCACCGCACCCAGGACTCCAGGCCCTTCCCACTTCACTCCTCCATGCCCCCAACCTCACGCCACAACCACCCCCAGAATCACTGACTTACCTGTGCCTGTCCTGAGCCTCCTGCAAGCTGCCATTCTCCTGCTCCCCTCTCTTGTAGCCTAGCATTTAATGAGGAAAAGCACTGACTTTACACACAACTGCACAAAGCTGGCTGGTGTTTGCCACCTTTAAACTATTGTGAGCAGGGGGCCATGAGATTCTCGTGCCCTGCTGACTTTATCTTGAAGGTAGGACTTTATTGAAAACTGTTTAATGTTAATGAATATTCATGACATACAAATGTATTAAAGTACAAATCTGTCACAAGTGGCATAATTTTCGACATGCTGCAGACACGCTGCTCATTTTGTCACAACATCTCAACCCGCCATCAGGAGAGCAATTAAGTCACCAACAGTCCATGTTTCCAGCTCTGTGGGCTTGATGACTATGCACAGAAAACTCGGTTTAAACCCAATCCTCAACCACCAAAAACAGCCAGTCAAAGCTAATACAGCAAACCAGGTCCAGTCCCTTACCCTAATTCCAGTGAGAATGACAAATCTACCCTAACCTCAGGCACTAAAACTAATTGCACTTCACAGTAAAGTTGATGCAATAAACGCCACCCAGAGCTGTCCCAAAGCCAGTAACACAATTCAACCAAACACCACCCAAATAAACAAACCCAGACTTACAACTTGTAACTCCAGTTTACTTTAAACAAATAAACAAACTCAAGTGTCACTTAGACCTCCTGGGTCAGAAGGTTGTGCTTTCAAGTGCCATTCCAGAGACTTAGGCACATAGTCCAGGCTGCTACTCCAGTGCAGGGAATGCTACACTATCAGAGGTGCTATCCTGTCAGCTACATGTTAAAGTTTTCATGGCACTGTTTGAAGACAAGTGGAGAAGTTCTTTACGTTGCCCTGGCCAATATTTAACTCTAAACAGATTGTCTGGTCATTACAACACAAAAACAAAATATTGCAGATGCTGTAAATTTGAAATAAAAACAGAAAGTGCTGGAAATACTCAGCAGGCCAGTTAGCAACTGTGGAGAGACAGACCAAATGTTCCAGGCTCATGTCAATAAAGGCTAACATGCCATTTGCTTTCCTAACTGCTTGCTGTAGTTCTGTTCCTCTCTCCATAGATGCTAAGTGGCCTGCTGAGTATTTCCAGCATCTTCTGATTTTATTATCTGGTCATCACCTCATTGCTGTTTGTGGATCTTGCTGTGTACACATTCATAAAATCATAGAATAGTTACAGCACAGTTAAGAAACACCAATGCTGTGGAGGACGAATTCTTGAAATGTATACGAATATTTTGAGGAATCAGCTAGATCTAATGTTGCTTAATGAGAAAGGGCTAATTAATAATTTCATTGTAAATGATTCTTTAGGAAAGAGTAACCATAATATGATAAAATTTTACATTAAAGTTTGAAAGTGATGTAGTTCAGTTCAAAACTAGGGTCTTAAAATGTAAACAAAGAAAACTACAAAGGTGTGAGGGGCAAGTTGACCATGGTAGATTGGGAAACTACATTAAAGGTATGATAGTAGACAGGCAATGACTAACATTTGAAGATTTAATACATGATTTACAACAATTATACATCCCTTTAAGACACAAAAAACCAGCAGAAGAAGTGATCCAAGCGTGGCTAACAAGAAAAGTTAAAGATTGTAATAGATCAAAGAGACATAGAGCCCCAGAGGCTGCGTGCCAAGATTAAGGATGTCTCTTCTGGGCTGGAGAGGAACTTGGAGTGGGAGGGGAAGGTAGGTACCAACAACATACATATGAGTAGGAAAGAGGTACTGCTGAGGAGCTCCGAGCAGCTCGAGTCTAAATTAAAAAGCAGAATCACAAAGATAATAATCTCCGGATTACTATGTGAGCCAAATGCAAATTGGTGTAGGATAAGTAAGATTAGAGAGGTAAATGCATGGCTGAAAGATTGGTGTGGGAGAAACAGGTTCCGATTCATGGGACACTGGCACCAGTACTGGGGAAGGAGAGAGCTGTTCCATTGACTAGTGTCCTGCCAAATCATATAATTAGGATTGTAGATAGGACTTTAAACTAATTTTAGTGGTGGGTTCAATTGAAGGGAAGTTAAAAAAAATCAAAAAGAAACAAGAGAGCAGATGTGCAGGGTAGTGAAGAGGTGAGTGATAATCAAGGTGTAACAAAAAGGGGCAGAAAATATAAACAGAAGAGTTGTAGCAGAAATCAGATCCAAAATGAGTAATAATTGTAAAAAGTCAAAGCTTAAGGCTCCTTATCTGAATGCACGTAGGCTTTGTAACACGATAGATTAGTTGACGGCACAAATAGAAATAACTGGATATGACTTGATAGCTATTACAGAGACGTGGGTACAGGGTGACCAAGACTGGGAACTCAATATTCAAAGGTATGTGACGTTCTGGAAAAATAGGCTAAAAGGAAAAGGAGGTGGGGTAGCTTTGTTAATAAAAGAAAGGATCATTGCGGTGCTGAGTAATAATAAAGGTGCAATAGATCGTGACATGGAATCAGTTTGGGTGGAAATAAGGAGTAACAAGGGGAAGAAGTCACGGGTGGGAGTCATCTATAGACATGTTTCAGCTAACCAAAATAGGTGACAATCATTCGCTGACTCATTCCTCAGGGCAATACCTTGACCAATCAGGGTCAAGCTACCTTGTTTAAATTTCAAACAATGCTGTCAGTTATCATCACTGGTGCATTCTCCATGGTAACGCCTCTGCCAATCAGAAACCACTTGCCAACCAATCAGCACTCTCTTTACATGCAGTATAAATTGTTGTTTTCCCCTTATATTGGTATTCTTGCAAAGTGTCCTGATGAGTGCAAGATGAAAAGCTTTGAAACATTTTTTTTCAGCAAGACACAGGAAAATGTTTTAAAGTTTACTGATAATACAAAGCTAGGTGGGAATTCAAGCTGTGAGGAGGATAGAAAGAGGCTGCAAAGAGATATAAACAGGTTAAGTGTTAGATAGAGTATACATGGGGAAATGTGAGATGGTAAGAATAGAAAAGTAGAATTTTTTTTAAAAGGCTTGTGAATCTTGATGTTCAGATGGACATGGATGTGCTCGTACAAGGAAGACAAAGCATGCAGGTGCAGCAAATAATTAGGAACCAAATTGCCTGTTGGCCTTTATTGCAAGGGGATTGGAATATAAGAATAAACAAGTCTTGCTACAATTCTACAGGACTTTGGTGAGACTGCACCTGGAACACTATGTGCAGCTTTCGCCTTCATATCTAAGAAAGGGTATACTAACATTGGAGGCGGTACAGCAAATATAAATTAGATTAGTTTCAGGGTTGAGAGGGCTGCCCTATGTTCAGAGGCTACATAAACTGGGTTTATATTCTCTGGGATTTTGCAGAATGAGAGGTGATCTCATTGAAACATGCAGGATTGTGAAGGATTTGACAGGGTAGCCGCTGAGATGTTGTTTCCCCCCACTGGGGAATCTAGAACATGGGAGCCCAGTATCAGAATATGATTTCCAGCATCCGCAGTTTTCTTTGTTTTTATCAGAATATGAGTGATCATTTAGAACTGCACTGATAAGACATTTCTTCACTGAAAGGTTTTTGAATCTTTGGAATTCACCCAGAGGGTTGTGGATGCTCCATCGTTGAATATATTTAAGGCTGAAATAGACAGATTCTTGGCTTCTCAGGGAATCAAAGGATATCTGTAGTCTAGTGTCTGAGTCACAACGTTCCAGGTTCAAGTCCAACTCCAGGCTTTGAGTACAAAAGTCAAAGATGCCACTCCTGTGCAGTACTGAATGAGTGCTGCACAATCTTTCAGAGAGATATTCAACCGAGGCCCCTTTTGCCTCTTTGGATGGCTGCAACACTGCTCAAAGATGGGCAGGGGAGTTCTCCCCGATATCCTGGACAATATTTGTCCCTCAATCAACATCACAGAAACAGATAAAAGAAATCTGGGAGTCTGAAGTAAAAACAGAAAATGTTGGAAAAACTCAATAGGTCTGGCAGCATTTGTGGAGAGAGAAAGAGAGTTAATGTTTTGAGCCTGTATGACTCCTCTTCACAAAAACAGACTTTCTGATCATTATCACATTGCTGTTTGTGGGAGCTTGCTGTGTGCAAATTGGCTGCCGTATTTTCTATGTTACAACAGTGACTATACTTCAAAAGGTACTTCATTGGCCACAAAGCACTTTACAACTCTGATGGTCATGAAAGGTGCTATATAAATGCAAGTGTTTGTTCTTTGTTTCATATGGGGAGCTTGTTTGAAAGTGACGTTGAGACAAAAGATCAGCCATGACCATATTGAATGGTGGAGCAGAGTTGAGAGGGAGGATGGTCTATCCCTGCCTTTATTTCTTATGTTATTGAACCTCCCCCCTCTGTCACCTCACAAAGTTGGAGCCTGATTCCAGAAGATCTGGGCAGGTGAACTGTCCCAATACTGCAGGTCATGGCCAACATAACCTCATGGATATATGTATGGCCTGTTTTCTCATTGACTATCAACCTGTGTCGGACAGACTGGACATGAACAAACCTTTGTGCATTAGAAGTCAATAAATCCATTGGTCATATTTCCATTTCAGGCGACTGCTTCTGGTGCCCAGAATCTGCTCCTTCAAAGAAACCAGCACAACTCAGAAACGAGAATCTGGAATAGCAGTTCAGGACCAGATGTTTCTGATTCAAAATCTGAATTTAAGCATCAAGCAGATGGTAATGTCTCTGGGAGTCACCCCATCCCTATCCAGAGACAGCAAACTGATCATGTGACAGATACAAACAGCTTTGCTCCTACTCCCAAATACACAGACAACTCTCCTTCAACTGGGAGTCATTATGATCTGCTCTTCCCAGCTCACCACAATCCCCGTCACCCTCCCAGGGCCACACGTAAATCCGTTTCCCCGGGTCAGTCCATATTGCACAGGCCCACTCTCTGCTCTTTGTGCCTTGGTCAGGAAGAGCCAGTAGGTGGTTGTCAGCTTGTGACTGGCTGTGCTGAGGGAGAGGGAAGAGGACAGGCAAGTGGCATAGTTGCTCTCCCTGAAGAGTATATGACTCCCCCTCCATATGCACCTGGATATTAATCCAGACAAAATATTGTGAAGAAACGGCTGCTGATAAAGTGTCTGCTTTTATAGTTATTTAACTGTCAGTCAGTCGCAAAAACAAATAATGGATCATTGTAGCAAACTGACTACCTGCCACACACTTGCTGCCACACACTGCCACCATACACCTGCCGCCATACACTTGCCACACACCTGCCGTCACACACTGCTACCACACACCTGCCACACACCTGCCACACACCTGCCACACACTGACGCCACACATCTGCCACACACCTGCCGCCACACACTGCCACCATACTCCTGCCACACACCTGTTGGCACACACCTGCCACACACTTGCTGCCACACACTGCCACCATACACCTGCCAACATACACCTGCCGCCACACACCTGCCACCATACACCTGCCACACACCTGTTGGCACACACCTGCCACACACTTGCCGCCACACACTGCCACCATACACCTGCTGCCATACACCTGCCACCATACACCTGCCACCATACACCTGCCACCATACACCTGCTGCCACACACCTGCTGCCACACACCTGCTGCCACATACCAGCTGCCACACACCTGCCACCACACACCTGCCGCCAGACACCTGCCGCCAGACACCTGCCACACACTGCTGCCACACACTGCTGCCACACACTGCTGCCACACACTGCTGCCACACACCTGCCACCACACACCTGCCACACACTGCTGCTACACACCTGCCACACACTGCTGCCACACACTTCCGCCACACACCTGCCACACACTGCTGCAACACACTGCTGCCACACACTGCCACACACTGCTGCAACACACTGCTGCCACACACTGCCGCCACACACCTGCCATCCACTGCTGCCATACACTGTCGCCACACACCTGCCGCCACACACCTGCCGCCACACACCTGCCGCCACACACCTGCCGCCACACACTGCTGCCACAAACCTGCTGCCACAAACCTGCTGCCACACACCTGCCGCCACACACCTGCCGCCACACACCTGCCGCCACACACCTGCCGCCACACACCTGCCGCCACACACCTGCCGCCACACACCTGCCGCCACACACCTGCCGCCACACTCCTGCCACACACCTGCCACACACTGCTGCCACACACTGCTGCCACACACTGCTGCCAGACACTGCCGCCACACACCTGCCATCCACTGCTGCCATACACTGTCGCCACACACCTGCTGCCACACACTGCTGCAACAAACCTGCTGCCACACACCTGCCGCCACACACCTGCCACCACACACCTGCCGCCACACTCCTGCCACACACCTGCTGCCTCACACCTGCTGCCACACACTTGCTGCCACACACCTGCTGCCACGCACCTGCTGCCACGCACCTGCTGCCACGCACCTGCTGCCACACACCTGCTGCCACACACCTGTCGCCGCACACTTACTGCCACACACTGCTGCCACACAGCTGCTACACACCTGCTGCCACACACCTGCTGCCACACACCTGCTGCCACACACCTGCCGCCACACACTGCTGCCACACACTGCTGCCACACACTGCTGCCACACACCTTCCGCCACACACCTGCTGCCACACACCTGCCGCCACACACCTGCCGCCACACACCTGCCACCACACTCCTGTCACACACCTGCCACACACCTGCTATACACCCGCTGCCACACACCTGCTGCCACACACCTGCCGACACACACTGCTGCCACACACCTTCCACCACACACCTGCCGCACACACTGCTGCCACACACCTGCCACCACACACCTGCTGCCACACACACTGCTGCCACACACTGCTGCCACACACCTGCCGCCACACACTGCTGCTTCACGCCTGCCACCACACACCTGCCATATACCTGCTGGCACACACCTGCCACCATATACCTACAACCACACACCTGCTGCCACACACCTGCTGCCACACACCTGCTGCCACACACCTGTCGCCACACACCTGTCGCCACACACCTGCCGCCACACACTGCGGCCACAAAACTGCTGCCACACACCTGCTGCCACACACCTGCTGCCACACACCTGCTGCCACACACCTGCTGACACACACCTTCCGCCACACACCTTCCGCCACACACCTTCTGCCACACACCTTCTGCCACACACCTGCCGCCACACACAGCTGCCACACACACCTGCCATCCACTGCTGCCATACACTGTCGCCACACACCTGCCGCCACACACCTGCCGCCACACACCTGCCGCCACACACCTGCCGCCACACACTGCTGCCACAAACCTGCTGCCACAAACCTGCTGCCACACACCTGCTGCCACACACCTGCCGCCACACACCTGCCGCCACACACCTGCCGCCACACACCTGCCACCACACACCTGCCGCCACACTCCTGCCACACACCTGCCACACACTGCTGCCACACACTGCTGCCACACACTGCCACACACTGCTGCCAGACACTGCCGCCACACACCTGCCATCCACTGCTGCCATACACTGTCGCCACACACCTGCCGCCACACACTGCTGCAACAAACCTGCTGCCACACACCTGCCGCCACACACCTGCCGCCACACACCTGCCGCCACACTCCTGCCACACACCTGCTGCCTCACACCTGCTGCCACACACTTGCTGCCACACACCTGCTGCCACGCACCTGCTGCCATGCACCTGCTGCCACGCACCTGCTGCCACGCACCTGCTGCCACACACCTGCTGCCACACACCTGTCGCCGCACACTTACTGCCACACACCTGCTGCCACACAGCTGCCACACACCTGCTGCCACACACCTGCTGCCACACACCTGCCGCCACACACTGCTGCCACACACTGCTGCCACACACCTTCCGCCACACACCTGCTGCCACACACCTGCCGCCACACACCTGCCACCACACACCTGCCACCACACTCCTGTCACACACCTGCCACACACCTGCTATACACCCGCTGCCACATACCTGCTGCCACACACCTGCCGACACACACTGCTGCCACACACCTTCCACCACACACCTGCCGCACACACTGCTGCCACACACCTGCCACCACACACCTGCTGCCACACACACTGCTGCCACACACTGCTGCCACACACCTGCCGCCACACACTGCTGCTTCACGCCTGCCACCACACACCTGCTGCCATATACCTGCTGGCACACACCTGCCACCATATACCTACAACCACACACCTGCTGCCACACACCTGCTGCCACACACCTGCTGCCACACACCTGTCGCCACACACCTGTTGCCACACACCTGCCGCCACACACTGCGGCCACACACCTGCTGCCACACACCTGCTGCCACACACCTGCTGCCACACACCTGCTGACACACACCTTCCGCCACACACCTTCCGCCACACACCTTCCGCCACACACCTGCTGCCACACACCTGCCGCCACACACAGCTGCCACACACACCTGCCATTCCAAAGCTGCCACACACCTGCCGCCACACACCTGCCGCCACACACTGCTGCCACAAAACTGCTGCTACACACCTGCTACACACCTGCTGCCACACACCTGCTGCCACACAGCTGCCGACACACACTGCTGCCACACACCTTCCGCCACACACTGCTGCCGCACACACTGCTGCCACAAACTGCTGCCACACACACCTGCTGCCACACACACTCCTGCCGCCACACACTGCCGCTTCACACCTGCCACCACACACCTGCTGCCATATACCTGCTGCCACACACCTGCTGCCACACTCCTGCCACACTCCTGCCACACACCTGCTGCCACACACTTGCCACCATATACCTGCAGCCACACACCTGCTGCCACACTCCTGTCGCCACACACCTGCCACCACACACCTGCCGCCACACACCTGCCACCACACACCTGCCACCACACACTTGCCGACACACACTGCTGCCACACACCTTCCACCACACACCTGCCGCACACACTGCTGCCACACACCTGCCACCACACACCTGCTGCCACACACACTGCTGCCACACACTGCTGCCACACACCTGCCGCCACACACTGCTGCTTCACGCCTGCCACCACACACCTGCTGCCATATACCTGCTGGCACACACCTGCCACCATATACCTACAACCACACACCTGCTGCCACACACCTGCTGCCACACACTTGCTGCCACACACCTGCTGCCACACACCTGTCGCCACACACCTGTCACCACACACCTGTCGCCACACACCTTCCGCCACAAAACTGCTGCCACACACCTGCTGCCACACACCTGCTGCCACACACCTGCTGCCACACACCTTCCGCCACACACCTTCCGCCACACACCTTCCGCCACACACCTGCTGCCACACACCTGCCGCCACACACAGCTGCCACACACACCTGCCATTCCAAAGCTGCCACACACCTGCCGCCACACACCTGCCGCCACACACTGCTGCCACAAAACTGCTGCTACACACCTGCTGCCACACAGCTGCCGACACACACTGCTGCCACACACCTTCCGCCACACAGCTGCCGACACACACTGCTGCCACACACCTTCCGCCACACACTGCTGCCGCACACACTGCTGCCACAAACTGCTGCCACACACACCTGCTGCCACACACACTCCTGCCGCCACACACTGCCGCTGCACACCTGCCACCACACACCTGCTGCCATATACCTGCTGCCACACACCTGCTGCCACACTCCTGCCACACACCTGCTGCCACACACTTGCCACCATATACCTGCAGCCACACACCTGCTGCCACACTCCTGTCGCCACACCTGCCACCACACACCTGCCGCCACACACCTGCCGCCACACACCTGCCGCCACACACCTGCCGCCACACACCTGCCGCCACACACCTGCCGCCACACACCTGCCGCCACACACCTGCCGCCACACACCTGCCGCCACACACCTGCCACCACACACTTGCCGACACACACTGCTGCCACACACCTTCCGCCACACACCTGCCGCCACACACCTGCTGCCACACACTGCTGCCACACACACCTGCCATTCCAAAACTGTCACACACCTGCCGCCACACACATGCTGCCACACACTGCTGCCACACACCTGCCATTCCAATGCTGCCACACACCTGCCTCAATACACCTGCTGCCACGCATATGCTACATACCTTCCGCCACACACTGTTGCCAAATACCACCTGCCACACACCTGCTGCCACACACTGCCGCCATACACCTGCCACACACACTGCTGCCACACACCTGCCACACACCTGCCGCCATACACCTGCCGCACATCTACCGCCACACACCTGCCACACACCTGCCACACACTGCTGCCACACACACTGCTGCCACACACCTGCCGCCACACACTGCCGCTTCACACCTGCCACCACACACCTGCTGCCATATACCTGCTGCCACACACCTGCCACACACCTGCTGCCACACACCTGCCACCATATACTTGCAGACACACACCTGCTGCCACACACCTGCCGCCACACACCTGCCACACACCTGCTGCCACACACCTGCCGCCACACACCTGCCACCACACACCTGCTGCCATATACCTGTTGCCACACACCTGCCACACACCTGCTGCCACACACCTGCCACCATATACTCGCAGACACACACCTGCTGCCACACACCTGCTGCCACACACCTGCCGCCACACACCTGCCACACACCTGCCGCCACACACCTGCCGCCACACACCTGCCGACACATACTGCTGCCACACACCTTCCGCCACTCACCTGCTGCCACACACCTGCCGCCACACACTGCTGCCACACACACCTGCCATTCCAATGCTGCCACACACCTGCCACACATCTGCCGCCACACACCTGCCGCCACACACCTGCTGCCAAACACCTGCCACACACCTTCCGCCACACACTGCTGCCAAATACCTGCTGCCACAGTCCTTCTGCCACACACCTTCTGCCACACACCTGCCACACATACCTGCTCCCACACACCTGCCACCACACACCTGCCGCCACATACCTGCTGCCACACACCTGCCAAACACCTGCCACCACACACCTGCCGCACACACCTGCTGCCACACACCTGCTGCCACACACCTGCTGCCACACACCTGCTGCCACACACCTGCTGCCACACACCTGCTGCCACACACACTGCTGCCACACACACTGCTGCCACACACCTGCCACACACCTGCCGCACACCTGCTGCCATATACCTGCCGTCACACACCTGCCACACACCTGCTTTACACCTGCCCCACACCTGCTGCTTTACACCTGCCGCCATATACCTGCCATCACACTCTTGCCACCACACACCTGCCACACACCTGCTGCCACACACCTGCCACCACACACGTGCCCCCGTATATCTGCCGCCACACACCTGCCACACACCTGCCATACACCTGCCACATACCTGCCGCACACCTGCTGCCACACACCTGCTGCCATATACCTGCCGTCACACACCTTCTGCCACACACCTGCCACACACACCTGCTCCCACACACCTGCCACCACACACCTGCCGCCACATACCTGCTGCCACACACCTGCCACACACCTGCCACCACACACCTGCTGCTGTATATCTGCCGCCACACACCTGCCACACACCTGCCATACACCTGCCACATACCTGCCACACACCTGCTGCCACACACACTGCTGCCAAATACCTGCTGCCACACACCTTCTGCCACACACCTGCCACACACACCTGCTCCCACACACCTGCCACCACACACCTGCCGCCACATACCTGCTGCCACACACCTGCCAAACACCTGCCACCACACACCTGCCACACACACCTGCTGCCACACACCTGCCACACACACTGCTGCCACACACCTGCTGCCACGCACCTGCCAAACACCTGCCACCACACACCTGCCACACACACCTGCTGCCACACACCTGCTGCCACACACACTGCTGCCACACACCTGCTGCCACACACTTGCTGCCACACACCTGCTGCCACACACTGCTGCCACACACACTGCTGCCACACACACTGCTGCCACACACCTGCTGCCACACACCTGCCGCCACACACCTGCCACACACCTGCCACACACCTGCCACACACCTGCTGCCATATACCTGCCGTCACACACCTGCCACACACCTGCTGCTTTACACCTGCCACACACCTGCTGCTTTACACCTGCCGCCATATACCTGCCGTCACACTCCTGCCACCACACACCTGCCACACACACTGCTGCCACACACCTGCTGCCACACACCTGCCACCACACACCTGCCGCCATATATCTGCCGCCACACACCTGCCACACACCTGCTGCTTTACACCTGCCACACACCTGCTGCTTTACACCTGCCGCCATATACCTGCCGTCACACTCCTGCCACCACACACCTGCCACACACACCTGCTGCCACACACCTGCTGCCACACACCTGCTGCCACACACCTGCTGCCACACACCTGCTGCCACACTCCTGTCACACACCTGCCGCCATATACCTGCCACCACACATCTGCCACACATACTGCTGCCACACACACTGCTGCCACACACCTGCCACACACCTGCTGCCACACACCTGCCACACACCTGCCACCACACACCTGCCACACACCTGCCACCACACACCTGCTGCCACACACCTACCGCCACACACCTGCTGCCATATACCTGCCGCCATATACCTGCTGCCACACACCTGCTGCCACACACCTGCTGCCATATACCTGCTGCCACACACCTGCTGCCACACACCTGCCACCATATACCTGCAGCCACACACCTGCTGCCACACACCTGCCACCATATACCTGCAGCCACACTCCTGCCACCAGACACCTGCTGCCACACACCTGCCACCATAGACATGCCGCCACACACCTGCCACACACCTGCGGCCACACACTTGCTGCCACACACACCTGCTGCCACACACACTGCTGCTATACATCTGCCACACACCTGCTGCCACACACCTACCACACACACTGCTGCTATACATCTGCTGCCACACACCTGCTGCCACACACTGCTGCCACACACTGCTGCCACACACTGCTGCCACACACCTGCTGCCACACACCTGTTCTGCACACCTGCTCCCGCACACACTGCTCCCACACACCTGCTGCCATACACCTGCCACCATATACCTGCTGCCACACACCTGCTGCCACACACCTGCTGCCACACACTGCTGCCACACACCTACCACACACCTGCCACACTCCTGCCACCACACACCTGCTGTCACACACCTGCCGCCATATACCTGCCGCCACACACTGCTGCCACACACCTGCCGCCACACACCTGCCGCCACTCTCCTGCCACACACCTGCCACACACTGCTGCCACACACTGCTGCCACACACTGCTGCCACACACTGCTGCAACACACTGCTGCCACACACTGCCGCCACACACCTGCCATCCACTGCTGCCATACACTGTCGCCACACACCTGCTGCCACACACCTGCCGCCACACACCTGCCGCCACACACTGCTGCCACACACCTGCTGCCACACACCTGCCGCCACACACCTGCTGCCACACACCTGCCGCCACACTCCTGCCACACACCTGCCACACACCTGCTGCCTCACACCTGCTGCCACACACTTGCTGCCACACACCTGCTGCCACACACCTGCTGCCACGCACCTGCTGCCATGCACCTGCTGCCACACACCTGCTGCCACACACCTGTCACCGCACACTTGCCGCCACACACCTGCCACACACCTGCTGCCACACCTGCTGCCACACACCTGCTGCCACACACCTGCCGCCACACACTGCCGCCACACACTGCTGCCACACACCTTCCGCCACACACCTTCCGCCACACACCTGCCGCCACACACCTGCCGCCACACACCTGCCGCCACACACCTGCCACCACACTCCTGTCACACACCTGCCACACACCTGCTGCCACACACCTGCTACACACCTGCTGCCACGCACCTGCTGCCACACACCTGCCAAAACACACTGCTGCCACACACCTTCCACCACACACCTGCTGCACACACTGCTGCCACACACCTGCCACCACACACCTGTTGCCACACACACTGCTGCCACACACTGCTGCCACACACCTGCCGCCACACACTGCTGCTTCACGCCTGCCACCACACACCTGCTGCCATATACCTGCTGGCACACACCTGCCACCATATACCTACAACCACACACCTGCTGCCACACACCTGCTGCCACACACCTGTCGCCACACACCTGTCGCCACACACCTGCCGCCACACACTGCGGCCACAAAACTGCTGCCACACACCTGCTGCCACACACCTGCTGCCACACACCTGCTGACACACACCTTCCGCCACACACCTTCCGCCACACACCTTCCGCCACACACCTGCTGCCACACACCTGCCGCCACACACTGCTGCCACAAAACTGCTGCTACACACCTGCTGCCACACACCTGCTGCCACACAGCTGCCGACACACACTGCTGCCACACACCTTCCGCCACACACTGCTGCCACAAACTGCTGCCACACACACCTGCTGCCACACACACTCCTGCCGCCACACACTGCCGCTTCACACCTGCCACCACACACCTGCTGCCATATACCTGCTGCCACACACCTGCTGCCACACTCCTGCCACACACCTGCCACACACCTGCTGCCACACACTTGCCACCATATACCTGCAGCCACACACCTGCTGCCACACTCCTGTCGCCACACACCTGCCGCCACACACCTGTCGCCACACACCTGTTGCCACACACCTGCCGCCACACACTGCGGCCACAAAACTGCTGCCACACACCTGCTGCCACACACCTGCTGCCACACACCTGCTGACACACACCTTCCGCCACACACCTTCCGCCACACACCTTCCGCCACACACCTGCTGCCTCACACCTGCCGCCACACACCTACCGCCACACACTGCTGCCACAAAACTGCTGCTACACACCTGCTGCCACACACCTGCTGCCACACAGCTGCCGACACACACTGCTGCCACACACCTTCCGCCACACACTGCTGCCACAAACTGCTGCCACACACACCTGCTGCCACACACACTCCTGCCGCCACACACTGCCGCTTCACACCTGCCACCACACACCTGCTGCCATATACCTGCTGCCACACACCTGCTGCCACACTCCTGCCACACACCTGCCACACACCTGCTGCCACACACTTGCCACCATATACCTGCAGCCACACACCTGCTGCCACACTCCTGTCGCCACACACCTGCCGCCACACACCTGCCGCCACACACCTGCCACCACACACCTGCCACCACACACTTGCCGACACACACTGCTGCCACACACCTTCTGCCACACACCTGCCGCACACACCTGCTGCCACACACTGCTGCCACACACACCTGCCATTCCAAAACTGTCACACACCTGCCGCCACACACATGCTGCCACACACTGCTGCCACACACCTGCCATTCCAATGCTGGCACACACCTGCCTCAATACACCTGCTGCCACACATATGCTACATACCTTCCGCCACACACTGTTGCCAAATACCACCTGCCACACACCTGCTGCCACACACTGCCGCCATACACCTGCCACACACACTGCTGCCACACACCTGCCACACACCTGCCGCCATACACCTGCCGCACATCTACCGCCACACACCTGCCACACACCTGCCACACACTGCTGCCACACACACTGCTGCCACACACCTGCCGCCACACACTGCCGCTTCACACCTGCCACCACACACCTGCTGCCATATACCTGCTGCCACACACCTGCCACACACCTGCTGCCACACACCTGCCACCATATACTTGCAGACACACACCTGCTGCCACACACCTGCCGCCACACACCTGCCACACACCTGCTGCCACACACCTGCCACCACACACCTGCCACCACACACCTGCTGCCATATACCTGCTGCCACACACCTGCCACACACCTGCTGCCACACACCTGCCACCATATACTCGCAGACACACACCTGCTGCCACACACCTGCCGCCACACACCTGCCACACACCTGCTGCCACACACCTGCTGCCACACACCTTCCGCCACACACCTGCTGCCACACACCTGCCGGCACATACTGCTGCCACACACCTTCCGCCACACACCTGCTGCCACACACCTGCTGCCACACACTGCTGCCACACACACCTGCCATTCCAATGCGGCCACACATCGGCCGCCACACACCTGCCGCCACACACCTGCTGCCAAACACCTGCCACACACCTTCCGCCACACACTGCTGCCAAATACCTGCTGCCACACACCTTCTGCCACATACCTGCCACACACACCTGCTCCCACACACCTGCCACCACACACCTGCCGCCACATACCTGCTGCCACACACCTGCCAAACACCTGCCACCACACACCTGCCGCACACACCTGCCGCACACACCTGCTGCCACACACCTGCTGCCACACACACTGCTGCCACACACCTGCTGCCACACACCTGCTGCCACACACTGCTGCCACACACACTGCTGCCACACACACTGCTGCCACACACACTGCTGCCACACACCTGCCGCACACCTGCTGCCATATACCTGCCGTCACACACCTGCCACACACCTGCTTTACACCTGCCACAAACCTGCCACACACCTGCTGCTTTACACCTGCCGCCATATACCTGCCGTCACACTCCTGCCACCACACACCTGCCACACACCTGCTGCCACACACCTGCCGTCACACACCTGCCGCTGTATGTCTGCCGCCACACACCTGCCACACACCTGCCATACACCTGCCACATACCTGCCGCACACCTGCTGCCACTCACCTGCTGCCATATACCTGCCGTCACACACCTTCTGCCACACACCTGCCACAGACACCTGCTCCCACACACCTGCCACCACACACCTGCCGCCACATACCTGCTGCCACACACCTGCCAAACACCTGCCACCACACACCTGCTGCCGTATATCTGCCGCCACACACCTGCCACACACCTGCCATACACCTGCCACATACCTGCCACACACCTGCTGCCACACACACTGCTGCCAAATACCTGCTGCCACACACCTTCTGCCACATACCTGCTGCCACACACCTGCACCCACACACCTGCCACCACACACCTGCCGCCACATACCTGCTGCCACACACCTGCCAAACACCTGCCACCACACACCTGCCACACACACCTGCTGCCACACACCTGCTGCCACACACCTGCTGCCACACACCTGCTGCCACACACCTGCCAAACACCTGCCACCACACACCTGCCACACACACCTGCTGCCACACACCTGCTGCCACACACACTGCTGCCACACACCTGCTGCCACACACCTGCTGCCACACACCTGCTGCCACACACTGCTGCCACACACACTGCTGCCACACACACTGCTGCCACACACACTGCTGCCACACACCTGCCACACACCTTCTGCCATATACCTGCCGTCACACACCTGCCACACACCTGCTTTACACCTGCCACACACCTGCCACACACCTGCTGCTTTACACCTGCCGCCATATACCTGCCGTCACACTCCTGCCACCACACACCTGCCACACACACTGCTGCCACACACCTGCTGCCATACACCTGCCACCACACACCTGCCGCCATATATCTGCCGCCACACACCTGCCACACACCTGCCATACACCTGCCACATACCTGCCGCACACCTGCTGCCACACACCTGCTGCCATATACCTGCCGTCACACACCTGCCACACACCTGCTGCTTTACACCTGCCACACACCTGCTGCTTTACACCTGCCGCCATATACCTGCCGTCACACTCCTGCCACCACACACCTGCCACACACACACCTGCCGCCACACACCTGCCGCCACACACCTGCTGCCACACACCTGCTGCCACACACCTGCTCCCACACACCTGCTCCCACACACCTGCTCCCACACACCTGCTGCCACACACCTGCTGCCACACTCCTGTCACACACCTGCCGCCATATACCTGCCACCACACATCTGCCACACATACTGCTGCCACACACACTGCTGCCACACACCTGCCACACACCTGCTGCCACACACCTGCCACACACCTGCCACCACACACCTGCTGCCACACACCTGCCACCACACACCTGCCGCCACACACCTACCGCCACACACCTGCTGCCATATACCTGCCGCCATATACCTGCTGCCACACACCTGCTGCCATATACCTGCTGCCACACACCTGCTGCCACACACCTGCCACCATATACCTGCAGCCACACACCTGCTGCCACACACCTGCCACCATATACCTGCAGCCACACTCCTGCCACCAGACACCTGCTGCCACACACCTGCCACCATAGACATGCCGCCACACACCTGCCACACACCTGCCGCCACACACTTGCTGCCACACACACCTGCTGCCACACACACTGCTGCTATACATCTGCCACACACCTGCTGCCACACACCTACCACACACACTGCTGCTATACATCTGCTGCCACACACTGCTGCCACACACTGCTGCCACACACCTGCTGCCACACACCTGCTCCCGCACACCTGCTCCCGCACACCTGCTCCCGCACACCTGCTGCCACACACTGCTGCCACACAACTACCACGCACCTGCCACACTCCTGCCACCACACACCTGCTGTCACACACCTGCCGCCATATACCTGCTGCCACACACTGCTGCCACACACTGCTGCCACACACTGCTGCCATACACCTGCTGCCATACACCTGCTGCCACACACACTGCTGCCACACACACCTGCCACACACCTGCCGCACACCTGCCACACACCTGCTGCCACACACCTGCCACACACCTGGTGCCACACACCTGCCACCATATACCTTCCGCCACACACCTGCCACACACCTGCTGCCACACACCTGTTGCCATATACATGCCGCCACACACCTGCCACACACCTGCTGCCACACACCTGCCACACACCTGCTGCCACACACACTGCTGTCACACACACTGCTGCCACACACCTGCTGCCACACAGCTGCCACACTCACTGCTGCCACACACCTGCCGCCACACTCCTGCTGCCATACACCTGCCACATACCTGCCACACCTGCTGCCACACATCTGCCACATACCTAATGCCACACCTGCTGCTACACACCTGCCACACACCTGCTGCCACACATCTGCTGCCATACACCTGCCACATACCTGCCACACACCTGCTGCCACACACCTGCTACATACCTGCTGCCACACACCTGCTGCCACACACCTGCTGCCACACACCTGCTGCCACGCCTCTCTGATGGGACCTGGTGAGACAGGATCTCCTTCACCTGGTGAAATCTAAATCAGCTTCAATGTAATTGTGGAATTATTATAGCATCATACATTGCCGCTGAAGGAGAAGAGCTAAGATGGATAGAAATCCATGAATATGAACGACAGAAGTCTTTACTAATGCGACGATAAGTCTAACAATTCAATGTTTTCATTTAAAAATAAAGTTATTTTGCCTCCATCAAACTCATGTTTCTGATTTATTTGACAAGTAAAGAAAATCCAACTTTTGTAAAAAGCGAAAATAATTTTTCTTCAATAAGAGCAAAATACTGCAGATGCTGGATATCTGAAATAAGAGCAGAACATGCCGGAAATGCTCAACAGCTCTGGCAGCTGTGGAGAAAGAAAGAGAGTTAATGTTTCGAATCTGTTTAACTCTCCTTCAGAGCTGGAGAGAGGCAGAAATGTGATGGGTTCTTATGCTGTTGTAAAAGGAGGGGCAGGTGGCACAAAAGAGGAGGCCAAGGATAGAGGACGGGAGAGATTAAATTACAAAGATGTCATGGAATATAAAACAAAGGGATTGGTAATGATAGAATTAAAAACTAAAGCTTTGGCCCAGAATAGGTGTTAATAGCAGAATAAAACTCAGCGATGTCTGAAAGCAAAAACATGAGTACGAGATACAGACTGGCATTTGGGGGGAAAGGAAGGAAAATAGAGACAGAGATCATGGTTTGAAGTTGTTAAACTCAATGTTGAGTCCAGAAGGCTGTAAAGTGTCTAACTGAACGATGAGCTGCTGTTCCTCCAGCTTGTGTTGGGCTTCACTGGAACATTGTAACAGGCTGAGGACAGAAATGTGAGCGTGAGAGCAAGATGGTGAATTGAAACGGTGAGGACCAGAAGGTCAGGGTCATGCTTAGGGACTGAGCGAAGGTGTTCTGCAAAGTGGTCACCCAGACTGTGTTCGTTCTCCCCACTGTAGAGGAAACCTCATTGTGAGCAGCAAATAGAGTGGACTAAATTGAAAGAAGTTCAAATATCTCACTGCTTCACCTGGAAGGAGTGTTTGGGACCTTGGACAGTGAAGAGCGAGGAGGTAAAGGAGCAGGTGTTACATCTCCTGCAATAGCATGTGAAGGTGCCGTGGGAAAGGGATGGGATTTTGGAGGCAATTGAGGAGTGGACCAAGGTGTCACAGAGAAAACGGTCCCTATGGAATGCCGACAGGGGGGTGAAGGGAAGATGTGTTTGGTGGTGGCATCATGCTGGAGTTGGTGGAAATGACGGAGGATGATCCTTTGAAAGTGGAAGCTGGTGGGGTGTAAAGTGAGGACAAGGGGAACCCTATCATGGTTCTGGGAGGGAGGGGAAGAGGTGAGGATAGAAGTGCAGGAAATAGACAGGACATGGTGAGGGCCCTGTCAACCACAGTGGGGAAGAAACCTCGGCTGAGGAAAAAGGAAGTGCTGTATTGGAAGGCAGCATCGTTGGAACAGATGCGACCAAGACGGCGACACTGGAAGAATGGGACGGAGTCCTTACAGGAAGCAATGTGTGAAGAGGTGTAGTTGAGGTAGGTGTGGGGGATAGTGAGTAAATATTGGTAGATAGTCTATCACCAGAAATGGAGTCAGAGAGGTCACGGAAGGGAAAGGAAGTGTCAGAAATGGACCATGTGAAAGTAAGAGAGGGGTGGAAATTGGAAGCAAAATGGATTAACTTTTCCAGGTCCAGATGAGACCATGAAGCGGCATTGAAACAGTCATCGATGTACCAGAGAAAGAGTTGCGGGAGTGGGCCTGAGTAGGACTGGAACAAGGAATGTTGCACATACTCCATAAAGAGACAGGCATAACTGGGGCCCATGTGGATATCTGAAATAAGAGCAGAACATGCCGGAAAAACTCAGCAGCTCTGGCAGCTGTGGAGAAAGAAAGAGAGTTAATGTTTCGAGTCTGTTTAACTCTCCAGAGCTGGAGAGAGGCAGAAATGTGATGTGTTCTTATGCTGTTGTAAAAGGAGGGGCAGGAGAGATTAAATTACAAAGATGTCATGGAACATAAAACAAAGGGATTGGTAATGATAGAATTAAAAGCTAAAGCTTTGGCCCAGAGTAGGTGTTAATAGCAGAATAAAGCTCATCTTTTATTTGGAGAAAGTGAGATGAGCTTAAGGAGAAATTGTTCA
>JANJGN010000012.1:57963414-57975914 GCA_026770705.1 Isurus oxyrinchus | reverse complement strand
ACACAGTCCTTTAAGCACACCCACTCTCTCTCTCACAAATACTCACTCTCTCCCCACCTCCTCACAAACACAGTCCCATACGCACACCCACTCTCTCTCACACAGATACTCACACTCTCCCCACCAGCACACACACACAGTCCCATACATACACCCCCTCTCCCTCACACAGATACTCACTCCCTCCCACCACCACACCCACAAAGTCCCATACGCACACCCACTCTCTCTCTCACAGATACTCAGTCTCTCCCAACCACCAAACAGAAAGTCACATACGCACATCCACTCTCTCTCACACAGATACCCACTCTCTCCCCACCAGCACACACACAGTGTCCGATATGCACACCCACTCTCACACAGATACTCACTGTCTCCCCACCACCACACATACACAGTCACATACGCACACCCACAATCTCTCGCACAGATACACACTCTCTCCCCAATACCACACCCACATGGTCCCATACGCACACCCAATCTCTCTCACAGATACTCACTCTCTTCCCACCACCACACACACTCTCTCTCACGCCGATAGTCTCTCTCTCCTCACCATCACACACGCACACGCACACACACACACACACACACACACACACACACACACACAGTTCCATACACACACCCACTCTCTCACAGATTCTCACTCTCTCCCCACCACCACACACACACAGTCCCATACGACAACTCTCTCTCTCACAGATGCTCACTCTCTCGCAACCACACACACACGCAGTCCCATACTCACACCCATCCTCACACAGATTCTCACTCTCTCCCCACCACCACACACACACAGTCCCATATTCACACCCACTCTCTCTCACAGATACTCATGATCTCCCCACTACCACACACACACATTCCCATACACACACCCACTCTCTCTCTCACAGATACTCACTCGCTCCCCACCACCACACACAGACAGTCCCATATGCAAACCCACTCTCACACAGATACTCACTCTCTCCGCACCACCACACACACGCAGTCACATACGCACACCCACTCTCTCTCTCACAGACACTCACTCTCTCCCCACCACCACACACACAGAGTCCCATACGAACACCCACTCTCTCTCACACAGATACTCACTCTCTCCCCACCAACACACACACACAGTCCCATACGCACACCCACTCTCTCTCACAGATACTCACTCTCTCCCCACTACCACTGACAAACACAATCCCATACGCACACCCAATCTCTCTCACACAGATATTCACTCCCCAACTCCACACACAGAGTCCCAAACGCACACCTGCTCTCTCTCACAGATACTCACTCTCTCCCCACCTGCTCCAGCAGACGGTCCCATACGCACACCCGCTCTCTCTCAAACAAATACGCAGTCTCTCCCAAGCATGACACACACAGTTCCATACACATTCCCGCTCTTAGATAGATTCTTACTCTCTCCCCACCACCACACCCATATAGTCCCATACGCACACCCACTCTCTCTCTCACAGATATCACTCTCTCCCCACCACCACACAAAATCTCTCTCATGCTGATAGTCTCTCTCTCCCCACCAACACACACGCACACACACACACACACACACACACACAGTCCGATACACACACCCACTCTCTCACAGATATTCAATCTCGCCCCACCACCACACACACACACAGTCACATACACACACCCATTTTCTCTCACACAGATAATCTCTCCGCACCACCACACACACAGTTCACTACGCACACCCGCTCTCCCTCTCACAACTACTCACTCTCTCCCAAACACGACAGACACAGTCCCATACAGACTCCCACTCTTACATAGATTCTCATTCTCTCCCCAAAACCACACACACACACACACACACAGTCCCATACGAACACCCACTCTCTCTCCCACAGATACTCACTCTCTCCCCACCACAACACACACACAGTCTCATATGCACACTCCTCTCTCTCACACAGATACTCACATTCTCCCCAAAACCACACAAACACAATCCCTTACGCACACACACTCTCGCAAAGATGCTCACTCTCTCCCCACCACCGCACACACACACATAATCCTATATGCACACCCATTCTCTCTCACAGATACTCACTCTCTCCCCATCACCACATACACACCGTCCCATGTGCACAACCACTTTCTCTCACACACTCACTCTCTCCCCACCAACACGGACACACAGTCCCATACGCACACCCATTCTCTCTCATACAGATACCCTCTCCCCCGCACCACACACAAAGTCTCATACGCACATCCAATCTGTCTCTCACACTCACTCTCTCTCCACCAACACATGCACACAGTCCCATACACACACCTGCTCGCTCTCTCACAGATACTCCCTCTCTACCCACCACCACATACACAGTCCTTTAAGCACACCCACTCTCTCTCTCACTGATACTCACTCTCTCCCCACCTCCTCACAAACACAGTCCCATATGCACACCCACTCTCACACAGATACTCACACTCTCCCCACCAGCACACACATACAGTCCCATACGTACATCCCCTCTCCCTCACACAGATACTCACTCCCTCCCACCACCACACCCACAAAGTCCCATACGCACACCCACTCTCTCTCTCACAGATACTCAGTCTCTCCCAACCACCAAACAGAAAGTCACATACGCACACCCACTCTCTCTCACACAGATACTCACTCTCTCCCCACCAGCACACACACAGTATCCGATATGCACACCCACTCTCACACAGATACTCACTGTCTCCCCACCACCACACATACACAGTCACATACGCACACCCACAATCTCTCACACAGATACTCACTCTCTCCCCAATACCACACCCACATGGTCCCATACGCACACCCAATCTCTCTCACAGATACTCACTCTCTCCCCACCACCACACACACTCTCTCTCACGCCGATAGTTTCTCCCTCCCCACCACCACACACGCACACACACACACACACACTCGCAGTCCCATACACACACCCACTCTCTCTCTCACAGATACTCACGATCTCCCCACTACCACACACAGACAGTCCCATATGCAAACCCACTCTCACACAGATACTCACTCTCTCCGCACCACCACACACACGCAGTCACATACGCACACCCACTCTCTCTCTCACAGACACTCACTCTCTCCCCACCACCACACCAACAAAGTCCCATACGAACACCCACTCTCTCTCACACAGATACTCACTCTCTCCCCACCAACACACACACACAGTCACATACGCACACCCACTCTCCCTCTCACAGAGACTCACTCTCTCCCCACCACCACACCAACAAAGTCCCATACGCACACCCACTCTCTCTCTCACAGATATTCACTCTCTCCCCACCACCACACACACACAGTCCCATACGCACACCCACTCTCTCTCTTACAGATACTCACTCTCTCTCCACCACCACACACACACACAATCCCATACGCACACCCAATCTCTCTCACACAGATACTCACTCCCCACCTACACACACAGAGTCCCAAACGCACACCCGCTCTTTCTCACACATACTCACTCTCTCCCCACCTGCTCAAGCAGGCAGTCCCATACGCATACCCGATCTCTCCCAAACAAATACTCAGTCTCTCCCAAGCATGACACACACAGTCCCATACGCACTCCCACTCTTAGATAGATTCTTACTCTCTCCCCACAACCACACACACCCACACGGTCCCATACGCACACCCATTTTCGCTCACAGATACTCACTCTCTCCCCACCACCACGCGCACACAGTCCCATACACACACCCACTCTCTCTGCCACAGCTACTCACTCTCTCACCACCACCATACACACACAGTCCCATACGCACACCCACTCTCTCTCACACAGATGCTCACTCTCTCCCCACCACACACACACACACAGTCCCATACGCACACCCACTCTCACATAGATTCTCACTCTCTCCCCACCACCATACACACACAGTCCCATATGCACACTCACTCTCTCTCACACAGATACTCCCTATCTACCCACCACCACACACAGCCATTCCCATACTCACACCCACTCTCTCTCTCACAGATACTCACTCTCTCCCCTCTACCACACACACACATTCCCATATGCACACCCACTCTCTTTCACACAGATACTCACTCTCTCCCCACCACCGCACACCCATGCACACACTCACACACACAGTCCCATACGCACACCCACTCTCTCTCCCACAGCTACTCACTCTCTCCCCATCACCACACACCCACACACACACTCACACACACAGTCCCAGATTCACACAGTCTCTCTCACAGATTCTCACTCTGTGCCCACCACCACTCACCCACACACACACTCACACACACAGTCCCATACGCACACCCACTCTCTCTCACACAGATGCTCACTCTCTCCCCACCACCACACACACACTGTCCTATACTCACACCCACTCTCTCACAGATACTCACTCTCTCCCCACCACCACACACACAGTCACATACTCACACACACTCTCTCTCACAGATACTCACTCTCTCCCCACCACCACACACACACAGTCCCATACACACACCTACTCTCTTCCTCACAGATATTCACTCTCTTGCCCCCCCACCACACCCACATAGTCCCATTTTCGCACCCACTCACTCTCACAGATTTTCACTCTTTCCCCACCACCACACACACTCTCTCTCACGCAGACTCTCTCTCTCTCCCCACCACCACACTCGCACTCACACACACACACACACACACACAAATACAGTAACATACACACACCAATTCTCTCTCGCAAAGATACTCTCTCCACACCACCAAACACAGATTCACGAACACACACCCACTCTCCCTCTAAAGTTGCTCACTCTCTCCCGACCACACACACACACAGTCCCATACACACACCCACTCTCACATAGATTCTCACTCTCTCCCCACCTCCAAAAACACACAGTCCCATATGCACACCCACTCTCTCTCTCACAGATACTCACTATCAACCCACCACCACACACAGGCATTCCCATATACACACACACTCTCTCTCACACAGATAATCACTCTCACCCCACCACCACACACACACACACACACACATTCCCATACACACACCCACTCGCTCTCTCACAGATACTCACTCTCTCCCAACTACCACACACACACATTCCCATATGCATAGCCACTCTCTCTCACACAAATAATCTCTCACTCCCCACCAACGCACACCCACACACACACTCACACACACAGTCCCATACTCACACAGACTCTCTCTCACAGATACTCACTCTCTCACCACCACACACACAGAGTCACATACACACTCCCATTCTCGTTCATACAGATACACTCTCCCCCCACCACACACACAGTCCCATACGCACACCCACTCTCTCTCACAGATACTCACTCTCTCCCCACCACCACACACACACAGTCCCATACGTACACCCACTCTCTCTCTCACAGATACTCATTCTCTCCCCACCACCACACACACAGTCACTTAAACACACCCATTCTCTCTCACACAGATAGTCACTCTCTCCAAACCTCCACACACAGAGTCCCAAACGCACTCCTGCTCTCTCTCTCACAGATGCTCAGTCTCTTCCTACCTGCTCACGCACGCAGTCCCATACGCACACCCGATCTCTCTCAAACAAATACTCACTCTCTCCCAACCACGACACACACAGTTCCATACGCACTCCCACTCTGACATAGATTCTCACGTTCTCCCCACCACCACACACACCCACACAGTCCCAAACGCACACCCATTTTCTCTCACAGATACTCACTCTCTCCCCATCACCATGCACTCACAGTCCCATATGCACACCCACTCTCTCTCTCACAGATGCTCACTCTCTCCCCATAACACACACACACACAGTCCCATACACACTACCACTCTCACATAGATTCCCACTCTCTCCCCACCACCACACACACACAGTCCCAACCACACACCCACTCTCTCTCACACCAATAGTCACTATATCCCCACCACCAAACACAGGCATTCCCATACACACACCCACTCTCTCTCACACAGATACTCACTCTCTCCCCACCACAAACACACACACACACACACACACACACACACACACACACACACACACACACACACACACACACACACACACACACACACACACACACACACACACACACACACACACACATTCCCATACACACACCCACTCTCTCTCTCACAGATACTCACTCTCCCCACTACCACACACACACGTATTCCCAAATGCACACCCACTCTCTTTCACACAGATACTCACTCTCTCCCCACCACCGCACACCAATACACACACTCACAAACACAGTCCCATATTCACACACACTCTCTCTCTCAGATACTCACTCTGTCCCCACCACCAGACACATAGAGTCACATACACATTACCATTCTCACTCATACAGATTCCCTCATCCCACCACCACACACACAGTCCCATACACACATCCACTCTCTCTCTCACAGATACTCAGTTTCTCCCCACCACCACACACACAGTCCAATACGCACACCCACTCTCTCTCACACAGATACTCACTGTCTCCCCACCACCACACACACACAGTCCCATACATACACCCACTCTCTCACAAATACTCACTCTCTCCCCACTACCACACACACAAATTCCCATATGCACACCCACTCTCTTTCACACAGATATTCACTCTCTCCCCACGACTGCACACCCACACACACACTCACAAACACAGTCCCACACTCACACACACTCTCTCTCACAGATACTCACTCTCACCCACCACCACACACACAGAGTCACATACACGCTCCCATTCTCACTCATACAGATTCCCTCAACGCCCCACCACACACACAGACCCATACGCACACATTCTCTCTCTCACAGATGCTCAGTCTCTCCCTACCTGCTCACGCACGCAGTCCCATACGCACACCCGATCTCTCTCAAACAAATACTCACTCACTCCCAACCACGACACACACAGTCCCATACGCACTCCCACTCTTACATAGATTCTCACTCTCTCCCCACCACCACACGCACGCACACAGTCCCAAACGCACACCCATTTTCTATCACAGATACTCACTCTCTCTGCACCACCACACACACACAGTCCCATACGCACACCCACTCTATCTCTCACAGATGCTCACTCTCTCCCCACCATACACACACAATCCCATACGCATTCCCACTCTCACATAGATTCCCACTCTCTCCCCACCACCACACACACACAGTCCCATTTGCACACCCACTCTCTCTCACACCGATACTCACTATCTCGCCACCACCAAACACAGGCATTCCCATACACACACCCACTCTCTCTCTCACACATATTCACTCTCTCCCCACTACCACACGCACACATTCCCATATGCACACCCACTCTCTTTCACACAGATACTCACTCTCTCCCCACCACCGCACACCCATGCACACACTCACAAACACAGTCCCATATTCACACACACTCTCTCTCTCAGATACTCACTCTCTCCCCACCACCACACACACAGAGTCACATACGCATTCCCATTCTCACTCATACAGGTTCCCTCATCCCATCACCACACACACAGTCCCATACGCACACACTCTCTCTCTCACAGATACTCAGTCTCTCCCCACCACCACACACACAGTCCAATAGGCACACCCACTCTCTCACACAGATACTCACTCTCTCCCCACCACCACACACACACAGTCCCATACATACACCCACTCTCTCACAGATACTCACTCTCGCCCCACGACCACACAAACAGTCCCATACACACACCCACTCTCTCACAGATACTCACTCTCTCACCACCTCCACACACAGAGTCCCAAATGCACACCCACTCTCTCTCTCACAGTTAAACACTCTCTCCCCACCTGCTCACGCATGCAGTCCCATATGCACACACGCTCTCTCTCAAACAAATACTCACTCTCTCCCAACCACGAGACACACAGACCCATACGCACTCCCACTCTTACATAGATTCTCAGTCTCTCCCCACCACCACACACACCCACACAGTCCCATACGCACACCCATTTTCTCTCACAGATACTCACTCTCTCCCCACCACCATGCACACACAGTCCCATACGCACACCCACACTCTCTCCCACAGCTACTCACTCTCTCCCCACCACCACACACACGCAGTCCCATACACACACCCACACTCTCTCTCACAGATGCTCACTCTCTCCCCACCACACACACACAGTCCCAACCGCACACCCACTCTCACATAGATTCTCACTCTCTCCCCATCACCACACACATACAGTCCCATACACACACCCACTCTCTCTCACACAGATACTCACTCTCTCCCCACCACCACACACACACACACACACACACACACACACACACACATTCCCATACACACACCCAATCACTCTCTCACAGATACTCACTCTCTCCCCACTACCACACACAGACAGTCCCATACTCACACACACTCTCTCTCACAGATACTCACACTCTCCCCACCACCACACACACAGAGTCACATATACTCTCCCATTCTTGCTCATACAGATACCCTCTCCCCCCCACCACACACACAGTCCCATGTTCACACACTCTCATCACAGATTCTCACTCTCTCCACACCAGCACATGCACACAGTTCCACATGCACACCCGCTCTCTCTCTCTCACAGATACTCAGTCTCTCCCCACCACCACATACACAGTCCCATACGCACACCCACTCTCTCTCTCACAGATGCTCATTCTCTCCCCACCACCACACACAGACAGTCCCATACGCACACCCACTCTCTCTCGCACAGATACTCACTCTCTCCCCACCAGCACACACACACAGTCCCATACGTACACACGCTCTCCCTCACACAGATACTCACTCTATCCCCACCACCACACACACAGTCCCATATGAACTCACACTCTTACATAGCTGCTCATTCTCTCTCCACCACCACACACACACACAGTCACATATGCACACACATTGTCTCTCACAGATAATCACTCTCTCCCCACCACCACACACACTCAGTCCCATATGCAGACCCACTCTCTCTCATACAGATAGTCACTGTCTCCCCACCAGAACACCCAAATAGTCCCATATGCACACCCACTCTCTCTCTCACAGATACTCACTCTCTCGCCACCACCACACACACACACAATCCCATACGCACACCCACTCGCTCTCACAGATTCTCACTCTCTCCCCACCACCACACAAACTCTCTCTCTCACAGAATCTCTCTCTCTCCCCACCAATACACACCCACACACACACTCACACACACAGTCCTATATTCACACACTCTCTCTCAGATTCTCACTCTCTCCCCACCACCACACACACGCAGTTCCATACGCACACCCGCTCTCTCTCTCACAGATACTCACTCTCTCCCCACCACCACACACACGCAGTTCCATACGCACACCCGCTCTCTCACTCACAGATACTCACTCTCTCCCCACCACCACACACAGACAGTCCCATACTCACACACACTCTCTCTCACAGATACTCACACTCTCGCCACCACCACGCGCACACAGTTCCAATACGCACACCCACTCTCTCTCTCACAGATACTCACTCTCTTCCCACCACCACACACAGACAGTCCAATACGCACACACACTCTCTGTCTCACAGATACACACTCTCTCCCCACCAGCTCACGCACACAGTCCCATACGCACACCCACTCTGTTTCACAGATACTCACTCTCTCCCCACCAACACACACACAGTCCCATATGAACTCCCACTCTTACATAGATACTCACTCTCACCCCACCACCACACACACACACACAGTCCCATATGAACACTCATTTTCTCTCACAGATACTCACTCTCTCCCCACCACCACACACCAAAATTCCCATACGCACACCCACTCTCTCTCATACAGATATTGACTCTCTCCCCACCAGAACACCCACATAGTCCCATATGCACACCCACTCTCTCTCTCACAGATACTCACTATCTCGCCACCACCACACACTCACACAATCCCATACGCACACCCACTCGCTCTCACAGATTCTCACGCTCTCCCCAGCACCACACAAACTCTCTCTCTCGCAGACTCTCTCTCCCCACCAACACACACCCACACACACACTCACACACATAGTCCCATAATCACACACTCTCTCTCACAGATTCTCACTCTCTCCCCACCACCACACGCATACAGTTCCAAACGCACACCTGCTCTCTCTCTCACAGATACTCATTCTCTCCCCACCACCACACACAGACAGTCCCATTCGCATGCCCACTCTGCCTCACACAGATACTCACTCTCTCCCGACCACCACACACAGACCGTCCCATACTCACACACACTCTCTCTCACAGATACTCACACTCTCCCCACCACCACACACACAGAGTCACATATACTCTCCCATTCTTGCTCATACAGATACCCTCTCCCCCCCACCACACACACAGTCCCATGTTCACACACTCTCATCACAGATTCTCACTCTCTCCACACCAGCACATGCACACAGTTCCACATGCACACCCGCTCTCTCTCTCTCACAGATACTCAGTCTCTCCCCACCACCACATACACAGTCCCTTACGCACACCCACTCTCTCTCTCACAGATGCTCATTCTCTCCCCACCACCACACACAGACAGTCCCATCCGCACACCCGCTCTCTCTCGCACAGATACTCACTCTCTCCCCACCAGCACACACACACAGTCCCATACGTACACACGCTCCATCTCTCACAGATACTCACTCTCTCCCCACCACCACACATACAGTCCCATATGAACTCACACTCTTACATAGCTGCTCATTCTCTCTCCACCACCACACACACACACAGTCACATATGCCCACACATTGTCTCTCACAGATAATCGCTCTCTCCCCACCACCACACACACTCAGTCCCATACGCAGACCCACTCTCTCTCTCACAGATACACACTCTCTCCCCACCAGCTCATGCACAAAGTCCCATACGCACACCCGCTCTCTGTTTCACAGATACTCACCCTCTCCCCACCACCACACACCCAGTCCCATATGAACTCCCACTCTTACATAGATACTCACTCTCTCCCCACCACCACACACACACACACACAGTCCCATACAAACACTCATTTTCTCCCACAGATAAACACTCTCTCCCCACCACCACACACACACATATTCCCATACGCACACCTACTCTCTCTCATACAGATATTCACTCTCTCCCCACCACCATACCCACATAGTCCCATATGCACACCCACTCTCTCTCTCACAGATACTCACTCTCTCCCCACCACCACACACACACAATCCCTTTCACACACCCACTCGCTCTCACAGATTCTCACTCTCTCCCCACCACCACACACACTCTCTCTCTCGCAGAATCTCTCTCTCTCCCCCACCAACACACACCCACACACACACTCACACACACAGTCCCATATTCACACACTCTCTCTCAAAGATTCTCACTTTCTCCACACTACCACATGCACACAGTTCCATACGCACACCCGCTCTCTCTCTCTCACAGATACTCACTCTCTCCCCACCAACACATACACAATCCCATGCGCACTCCCGCTCTCTCTCTCACAGATACTCACTCTCTCCCCACCACCACACACAGACAGCCCCATACTCACACACACACTCTCTCTCAAAGATACTCTCTCTCTCCCCACCACCACACACACAGTGTCACATATACTCTCCCATTCTCGCTCATAGAGATACTCTCACCCCCCCCACCACACACACAGTCCCACATGCACACCCACTCTCACTCTCACATTTTCTCACTCTCTCCCCTCCACCACACACACACACACACATACACAGTCCCATATTCACACACTCTCTCTCACAGATTCTCACTCTCTCCACACCAGCACATGCACACAGTTCCATATGCACACCCGCTCTCTCTCTCACAGATACTCAGTCTCTCCCCACCAGCACACACAGACAGTCCCATACGCACACCCACTCTCCCTCACACAGATACTCACCCTCTCCCCACCACCACACCCACAAAGTCCCATGCACAAAACCACTCTCTCTCTCACAGATACTCACTCTCTCCCCACCAGCTCACGCACACAGTCCAATACGCACACCCACTCTCTCTTTCACAGATACTCACTCTCTCCCCACCATCACACACACACACAGTCCCACATGCACACACATTGTCTCTCACAGATACTCACTCTCTCCCCACCACCACACACACACAGTCCCATACGCAGACCCACTCTCTCTCACAGATACACACTCTCTCCCCACCACCAAACACACACACAATCCCATATGCACAGCCACTCGCTCTCACAGATTCTCACTCTCTCCCCACCACACACACACACAGTCCCAACCGCACACCCACTCTCACATAGATTCTCACTCTCTCCCCATCACCACACACATACAGTCCCATACACACACCCACTCTCTCTCACACAGATACTCACT
>JANJGN010000012.1:57958414-57960914 GCA_026770705.1 Isurus oxyrinchus | reverse complement strand
ACAGTCCCATATTTACACACTCTCTCTCACAGATTCTCACTCTCTCCACACCAGCACATGCACACAGTTCCATATGCACACCCGCTCTCTCTCTCACAGATACTCAGTCTCTCTCCACCACCACACACAGACAGTCCCATACGCACACCCACTCTCTCTCACACAGATACTCACTCTCTCCCCACCAGCACACACACACAGTCCCATACGTACACACGCTCTCCCTCACACAGATACTCACCCTCTCCCCACCACCACACCCACAAAGTCCCATGTGCAAAACCACTCTCTCTCTCACAGATACTCACTCTCTCCCCACCAGCTCACGCACACAGTCCAATACGCACACCCGCTCTCTCTTTCACAGATACTCACTCTCTCCCCACCACCACACACACACACAGTCCCATATGCACACACATTGTCTCTCACAGATATTCACTCTCTCCCCACCACCACACACACACAGTCCCATACGCAGACCCACTCTCTCTCACAGATACACACTCTCTCCCCACCACCACACACACACACAATCCCATACGCACAGCCACTCACTCTCACAGATTCTCACTCTCTCCCCACCACCACACACAGACAGTCCCAGGCGCACACCCACTCCCTCTCTCACAGTTACTCACTCTCTCCAAACCAACACATACACAGTCCCATACGCACTCCCACTCTCTCTCTCAAAGATACTCACTCTCTCACCACCACCACACACAGACAGTCCCATACTCAAACACACTCTCTCTCACAGATACTCACTCTCTCCCCACCACCACACACACAGTCCCATATGAACTCACACTCTTACATAGCTGCTCATTCTCTCTCCACCACCACACACACACACAGTCACATATGCACACACATTGTCTCTCATTGTCTCTCACAGTCCCATACGCACTCCCACTCTCTCTCTCAAAGATACTCACTCTCTCACCACCACCACACACATACAGTCCCATACGCACACACACTCTCTCTCTCACAGTTACTCACTCCCTCCCCACCAACACATACACTGTCCCATACGCACTCCCACTCTCCCTCTCACAGATACTCACTCTCTCCCCACCACCACACACACAGAGTCACATGTACTCTCCCATTCTCGTTCATACAGATACCCTCTCCCCCCCACCACACACAAACAGTCCCACATGCACACCCACTCTATCTCTCAAAGATTCTCACTCTCTCCCCACCACACACACACACACACACACACACACACACACACACACACACACACACACACACACACACACACACACACACACACACACACACACACACACACACACACACACACACACACACACCCACACACACACAGTCCCATATTCACACACTCTCTCTCACAGATTCTCACTCTCTCCCCACCAGCACATGCACACATTTCCATATGCACACCCGCTCTCTCTCTCACAGAAACTCACTCTCTCCCCACCACCAAACACAGACAGTCCCATACGCACACCCACTCTCTCTCACACAGATACTCACTCTCTCCCCACCAGCACACACACACAGTCCCATACGTACACACGCTCTCCCTCACACAGATACTCACCCTCTCCCCACCACCACACCCACAAAGTCCCATGCACAAAACCACTCTCTCTCTCACAGATACTCACTCTCTCCCCACCAGCTCACGCACACAGTCCAATACGCACACCCACTCTCTCTTTCACAGATACTCACTCTCTCCCCACCATCACACACACACACAGTCCCACATGCACACACATTGTCTCTCACAGATACTCACTCTCTCCCCACCACCACACACACACAGTCCCATACGCAGACCCACTCTCTCTCACAGATACACACTCTCTCCCCACCACCAAACACACACACAATCCCATATGCACAGCCACTCGCTCTCACAGATTCTCACTCTCTCCCCACCACACACACACACAGTCCCAACCGCACACCCACTCTCACATAGATTCTCACTCTCTCCCCATCACCACACACACACAGTCCCATACACACACCCACTCTCTCTCACACAGATACTCACTCTCTCCCCACCACCACACACACACACACACACACACACATTCCCATACACACACCCAATCACTCTCTCACAGATACTCACTCTCTCCCCACTACCACACACAGACAGTCCCATACTCACACACACTCTCTCTCACAGATACTCACACTCTCCCCACCACCACACACACAGAGTCACATATACTCTCCCATTCTTGCTCATACAGATACCCTCTCCCCCCCACCACACACACAGTCCCATGTTCACACACTCTCATCACAGATTCTCACTCTCTCCACACCAGCACATGCACACAGTTCCACATGCACACCCGCTCTCTCTCTCTCACAGATACTCAGTCTCTCCCCACCACCACATACACAGTCCCATACGCACACCCACTCTCTCTCTCACAGATGCTCATTCTCTCCCCACCACCACACACAGACAGTCCCATACGCACACCCACTCTCTCTC
>JANJGN010000012.1:57820914-57953414 GCA_026770705.1 Isurus oxyrinchus | reverse complement strand
CCACACACACAGAGTTCCATATGCACGCCCGCTCTCTCTCTCACAGAAACTCACTCTCTCCCCACCAGCACACACACACACAATCACATAATGCACACCCACTCGCTCTTACAGATTCTCACTCTCTCCCCACCACCACACACACTGTCTCTCACGCAGTCTCTCTCTCTCTCTCCACCAACACACACCCACACACAAACTCACACACACAGTCCCATATTCACACACTCTCTCTCACAGATTCTCACTCTCTCTCCACCACCACACACACATAGTCCCCTATGCACACCCACTCTCTCTCTCACAGAAACTCACTCTCTCCCCACCAGCACACACACACACAATCACATAATGCACACCCACTCGCTCTTACAGATTCTCACTCTCTCCCCACCACCACACACACTGTCTCTCACGCAGTCTCTCTCTCTCTCTCCACCAACACACACCCACACACAAACTCACACACACAGTCCCATATTCACACACTCTCTCTCACAGATTCTCACTCTCTCCCCACCACCACACACACAGAGTCACATACACACTCCCATTCTCACTCATACAGATACCCTCACCCCCACCACACACACAGTCCCATACGCACACACACTCTCTCTCTCACAGATTCTCACTCTCTCCCCACCACCACACACCCACACACACACTCACACACACAGTACCATATTCACACACTCTCTCTCACAGATTCTCACTCTCTCCCCACCACCACACACACAGAGTTCCATATGCACGCCCGCTCTCTCTCTCACAGATACTCACTCTCCCCACCGCCACACACACACACACACACACACACACATTCCCAAGCACACACCCACTCTCTCTCTCACAGATACTCACTCTCTCCACACTACCACAAACACATTCCCATATGCAAACTCAGTCTCTTTCACAGAGATACTCACTCTCTCCCCACCACCACACACCCACACACACACTCACACACACAGTCCCATACTCACACATACTTTCTCTCACAGAGACTCAGTCATCTCCACCACCACACTCACAGAGTCAAATGCACTCTCCCATTCTCTCATACAGATACCCTCTCCCCCCCACCACACAGACAATGCCATACGCACATCCACTCTCTCTCTCACAGATTCTCACTGTCTCCCCACCACCACACACCCACACACACAGTACCATATTCACACACTCTCTCTCACAGATTCCCACTCTCTCCCCCCCACCACACACACAGTCCCATATGCACACCCGCTCTCTCTCTCACAGATTCTCAATCACTCGCCACCACCACAAACCCACACACAAACTAACGCACACAGTCCCATATTCACACACTCTCTCTCACAGATTCCCACACTCTCCCCACCACCATGCGCACACAGTTCCATACGCACACCCGCTCTCTCTCTCACAGATACTCCCTCTCTCCCAACCACCACATACACAGTCCCATACGCACACCCACTCGCTCTCTCACAGATACTCACTCTCTCCCCACCACCACACACAGACAGTCCCATACGAATGCCCACTCTCTCTCACACAGATACTCACTCTCTCCCCACCAGCACAAACACACAGTCCCATACCTACACCCACTCTCCCTCACACAGATACTCACTCTCTCCCCATCACCACACCCACAAATTCCCATACTCAGACCCACTCTCTCTGTCACAGATACTCGCTCTCTCCCCACCAGCTCACGCACACAGTCCCATATGCACACCCACTCTCTCTCTCACAGATTCTCAATCTCTCCCCACCACCACACACACACCCACACACACACTAACGCACACAGTCCCATATTCACACACTCTCTCTCACAGATTCCCACTCTCTCCCCACCACCACGCGCACACAGTTCCATACGCACACCCGCTCTCTTTCTCACAGATACTCCCTCTCTCCCAACCACCACATACACAGTCCCATACGCACACCCACTCGCTCTCTCACAGATACTCTCTCTCTCCCCACCACCACACACAGACACTCCCATACGAATGCCCACTCTCTCTCACACAGATACCCACTCTCTCCCCACCAGCACAAACACACAGTCCCATACCTACACCCACTCTCCCTCACACAGATACTCACTCTCTCCCCACCACCACACCCACAAATTCCCATACGCAGACCCACTCTCTCTCTCACAGATACTCACTCTCTCCCCACCAGCTCACGCACACAGTCCCATACGCACACCCGCTCTCTGTTTCACAGATACACATTCTCTCCCCACCACCACAGACGCAGTCCCATATGCACTCCCACTCTTACTTAAATAATCACTCTCTCCCCACCACCACACACACACAAACAGTCCCATATGCACACCCATTTTCTCTCACAGATACTCACTCTCTCCCCACCACCACACACACACAGTCCCATACGCACACCTACTCTCTTTCACACAGATATTCAATCTCTCCCCACCACCACACCACATAGTCCCATATGCACACCCACTCACAGATTCTCTCTCTCTCCCCACCGCAACACACACACACAATCCCATACACACACCCAATCACTCTCACAGATTCTCACTCTCTCCCCACGACCACACACACTCGCTCTCACGAATACTCTCTCTCTCTCCCCACCACCACACACCCACACACAGTCACACACACAGTCCCATATTCACACAATCTCTCTCACAGATTCTCACTCTCTCCCCACCACCACACACACAGAGTCACATACACACTCCCATTCTCACTCATAAGATACCCTCTCCCCCCACCACACACACAATCCCATACGCACACCCACTCTCTCTCTCACAGATTCTCACTCTCTCCCCACCACCACCACCACACACCCACACACACACTCACACACACAGTCCCATATTCACACACTCTCTCTCACAGATTCTCACTCTCTCCCCACCACCACAGGCACAGAGTTCCATACGCACGCCCGCTTTCTCTCTCACAGATACTCACTCTCTCCCCACCACCACATACACAGTCCCATACGCACACCCACTCGCTCTCTCACAGATACTCACTCTCTCCCAACCAGCACTCAGAGACAGACCCATACGCACACCCACTCTCTCTCACACAGTTACACACTCTCTCCCCACCACCACACCCACAAATTCCCATAAGCACACCCACTCTCTCTCTCTCTCAGATACTCACTCTCACCCCACCAGCTCACACACACAGTCCCATAAGCACAACCGCTCTCTGTCTCACAGATACTCACTCTCTCCCCACCACCACAAGCACAGAGTTCCATACGCATGCCCGCTCTCTCTCTCACAGATACTCACTCCCTTCCCACCACCACATACACAGTCCCATACGCACACGCACTCGCTCTCTCACAGATACTCACTCTCTCCCCACCAGCACACACAGACAGACCCATACGCACACCCACTCTCTCTCACACAGATACTCACTCTCTCCCCACCAGCACACACACACAGTCCCATACGTGCACCCACTCTCCGTCACACAGTTACACACTCTCTCCCCGCCACCACACCCACAAATTCCCATAAGCACACCCACTCTCTCTCTCTCACAGATACTCACTCTCACCCCACCAGCTCACGCACACAGTCCCATAAGCACAACCGCTCTCTGTCTCACAGATACTCACTCTCTCCCCACCACCACACACACACACAAACCCATATGCACACCCACTCGCTCGCACAGATTCTCACTCTCTCCCCACCACCACACACACTGTATCACGCAGACTCTCTCTCTCCACACCACCACACATGCACTCACACACACATACACACACTGTCCCATACACACACCCACTCTCTCACAGATACTTTCTCTCTCCCCACCACACACACACAGTCACATACGCACACACTCTCTCTCTCTCACAGATATTCAGTCTCTCCACACCACCACACACACATTCCCATACGCACACATACTCTCTCTCACACAGATACTCACTCTCTCCCCACCACCACACACACACAATCCCATACAAACACCCACTCTCTCACAGATACTCACTCTCTCCCCACCACCACACACACAGTCACATACATACACCCATTCTCTCTCACACAGATACTCTCTCCCCAACTCCCCATACAGAGTCCCAAACGCACACCCGCTCTCTCTCCCACAGATACTCACTCTCTCCCCACCTGGTCACGCACGCAGTCCCATACGCACACCCGCTCCCTCTCAAACAAATACTCACTCTCTCCCAACCACGACACACACAGTCCCATACGCACTCCCACTCTTACATAGATTCTCACTCTCTCCCCACCACCACACACACCCACACAGTCCCATACGCACACCCATTTTCTCTCACAGATACTCACTCTCTTTCCACAACCACGCACACACAGTCCCATACGCACACCCACTCTCTCTCTCACAGATGCTCACTCTCTACCCACCACACACACACACAGTCCCATACGCACACCAACTCTCACATAGATTCTCACTCTCTCACCATCACAACACACACACAGTCCCATATGCACACCTACTCTCTCTCACACAGATACTCACTATCTCCCCTCCACCACACACAGGCATTCCCATACACACACCCACTCGCTCTCACACAGAGACTCACTCTCTCCCCAGTACCACACACACAGACACACACACACATTCCCATACACACGCCCACTCTCTCTCTCTCACAGATACTCACTCTCTCCCCACTACCACACACACACATTCCCATATGCACACCCACTCTCTTTCACACATATACTCACTCTCTCCAAACCACTGCACACCCACACACACACTCACACACACAGTCCCTTACTCACACACACTCTCTCTCACAGATACTCACTCTCTCCCCACCACCACACACACAGAGTCACATGCACATGCCCATTCTCTCTCATACAGATACCCTCTACCCCCCACCACACACACAGTCCTTTAGGCACATCCACTCTCTCTCTCACAGATTCCCACTCTCTCCCCACCACCACACACACACAGTTCCATACTCACACCCGCTCTCTCTCTCACAGATACTCACTCTCTCCCAACCACCACATACACAGTCCCATACGGACACCCACTCTCTCTCACACAGATATTCACTCTCTCCAAACCAGCACACACACACAGTCCCATACGTACACCCACTCTCCCTCACACAGATACTCACTCTCACCCCACCACAACACCCATAAAGTCAAATACGCAGACCCACTCTCTCTCTCAAACGGATACTCACTCTCTCCCCACCAGCTCACGCACACACTCCCATACGCACACCCACTCTCTGTTTCACATATACTCACTCTCTCCCCACCACCACACACACTGTCTCATATGGACTCCCACTCTTACATAGATACTCACTATCTCCCCACCACCACACACACACACACACACAGTCCCATATGCACATCCATTTTCTCTCACAGATACTCACTCTCTCCCCACCACCACACACACAGAGTCACGTACACACTCCCATTCTCAATCATACAGATACCCTCTCTCCCCCCACCACACACACAGTCCCATATGCACACCCGCTCTCTCTCACACAGATACTCACTCTCTCCCCACCACCACATACACAGTCCCATACGCACACCCACTCTCTCTCTCACAGATACTCACTCTCTCCCCACCACCACACACAGACAGTCCCATACACACACCCACTCTCTCTCACACAGATACTCACTCTCTCCCCACCAGCACACACACACAGTCCCATACGCACACCCACTATCCCTCACACAGTTACTCACTCTCTCCCCACCACCATACACACTCTCTCTCACGCTGACTGTCTCTCTCTCCCACCACTACACAATCACACACACTCACACACACAGTCCCATATTCACACACTCTCTCACACAGATAGTCAATCTCTCCCCACCACCACACGCACACAGTTCCATACGCACACATGCTCTCTCTCTCACAGATACTCACTCTCTCCCCACCACCACACACACGGTCCCATACGCACACCCACTCTCTCTCTCACAAATTCTCACTCTCTCCCCACCACCACACACCCAAACACTCACTCACACACACAGTCCCATATTCACGCTCTCTCTCTCACAGATACTCTCTCCCCATCACGACATACAAAGTCCCATACGCACACCCACTCGCTCTCTCACAGATACTCACTCTCTCCCCACCAGCACACACATATAGTCCCATACGTACACGCACTCTCCTTCACACAGATACTCACTCTCTCCCCATCACCACACCCACAAATTCCCATACGCAGGCCCAATCTCTCTCTCACAGATACTCACTCTCTGCCCACCAGCTCACGCCCACAGTCCCATATGCACACCCGCTCTCTGTCTCACAGATTATCACTCTCTCCCCACCACCACACAAACAGTCCCATATGCACTCCCACTCTTACATAGATACTCACTCTCTCCCCAACACCACACTAACACATACAGTCCCATACGCACACCCACTCTCTCTCACAAAGATATTCACTTTCTCCCCACCACCACTCCCACATAGTCCCATATGCACACCCACTCTCTCTCTCACAGAAACTCACTCTCTCCCCACCACCACATGCATAGTCCCATAAGCACATCCACTCTCTCTCTCACAGATACTCACTCTCTCCCCACCAACACACACACCGTCCCATACGCACACCCACTCACTTTCTCATTGATTCTCACTCTCTCCCCACCACCACACACCCACACACTCACACACGCAAACAGTCCCATATTAACACACTCTCTCTCACAGATTGTCACTCTCTCCCCACCACCACACGCACACACTTCCATATGCACACCCGCTCTCTCTCTCACAGATACTCACTCTCTCCCCACCACCACATGCACAGTCCCATACGCACACCCACTCTCTCTCTCACAGATACTCACTCTCTCCCCACCAACACACGCACAGTCCCATACGCACACCCACTCACTTTCTCATTGATTCTCACTCTCTCCCCACCACCACACACCCACACACTCACACACGCAAACAGTCCCATATTCACACACTCTCTCTCACAGATTGTCACTCTCTCCCCACCACCACACGCACACACTTCCATATGCACACCCGCTCTTTCTCACAGATACTCACTCTCTCCCCACCACCACATACACAGTCCCATACGCACTCCCACTCGCTCTCTCACAGATACTCACTCTCTCCCCACCACCACACACAGACAGTCCCATACGCACACCCACTCTCTCTCACACAGATACTCACTCTCTCCTCACCAGCACACACACACAGTCCCATACGCACACCCACTCGCTCTCACAGATTCACACTCTCTCCCCACCACCACTCACACTCTCTTTCACGCAGACTCTCTCTCTCTCCCCACCACCACACAGGTGCAGACACACACACACACACAGTCCCATACACACACCCATGCTCTCACAGATACTCTCTCTCTCCCCACCACCACACACACAGTCACATACACACATCCAGTCTCTCTCACACAGATAGTCTCGCCCCACCACCACACAGAGTCACAAACGCACACCTGCTCTCTCTCCCACAGATACTCATTCTCTCCCCACCTGCTCACGCATGCAGACCCATATGCACACCCACTCTCTCTCAAACAAATACTCATTCTCTCCCAACCATGACACACACAGTCCCATATGCACTCCCACTCTTACATAGATTCTCACTCTCTCCCCACCACCACACACCCACACAGTCCCATACGCACACCCATTTTCTCTCACAGATACTCACTCTCTCCCCACCACAACGCAGACACAGTCCCATACGCACACCCACTCTCTCTCCCACAGCTACTCACTCTCTCCCCAGCACCACACACGCACAGTCCCATACGCACACCCACTCTCTCTCCCACAGCTACTCACTCTCTCCCCAGCACCACACACGCACAGTCCCATACACACACCAACTCTCTCTCTCACAGTTGCTCACTTTCTTCCCACCACACACACACACATTCCCGTATGCACACCCACTCTCTCTCACACAGATACTCACTCTCTCCCCACCACTGCACACCCACACACACACTCACACACGCAGTCCCATACTCACACAGACTCTCTCTCACAGATACTCACTCTCTCCCCACCACCACACACACAGAGTCACATACACACTCCCATTCACGATCATACAGGTACCCTCTCCCCCCCCCCCACCACACACACAGTCCCATATGCACACCCGCTCTCTCTCTCACAGATACTTACTCTCTCCCCACCACCACATACACAGTCCCATATGCACACCCACTCTCTCTCTCACAGATACTCACTCTCTCCCCACAACCACACACAGACAGTCCCATACACACACCCACTCTCTCTCACACAGATACTCACTCTCTCCCCACTAGCACACACACACAGTCCCATATGCGCACCCACTATCCCTCACACAGTTACTCACTCTCTCCCCACCACCACACCCACAAAGTCCCATACGCACACCCACTCTCTCTCTCACAGATACTCAGTCTCACCCCACCACCACACACACAGTCCCATACGCACACCCACTCTCTCTCACACAGATACTCACTCTCTCCCCACCACCACACTCACAATTTCCCATATGCACACTCACTCTCACACAGATACTCACTCTCTCCCCACCACCACACACACAGTCCCATATGCACACCCACTCTCTCTCACACAGATACTCACTCTCTCCCCACCACCACACCCACATAGTCCTTATGCACACTCACTCTCTCTCTCTCACAGATACTCACACTCTCCCCACCACACATACACACACAATCCCTTCTGCACACCCATTCTCTCTCACAGATACTCACTTTTTCCCCAAAACCACACACACTCTCTCTCACGCAGATACTCTCTCTCTCCCCACCACCACACACGCACACACACACACACACACACACACACACACACACACACACACACACACACAGATCTCAGATCTCTCACAGATACTCACTCTCTCCCCACCACCACACACAGACAGTCCCATACGCACACCCACTCTGTCTCACACAGATACTCATTCTCTCCCCACCCCCCCACACAAACACACACTCAAACTCCACCCCCCCACACACACACACCTACTCTCTCCCCCCTCACACACACCAACTCTCTCCCACATGCACGCACACTCTCTGCCTCCTCACACACACACAGGCGAGACAGCGGAGGGGGTAAAAGAGGAGGAGGCATTGCATTATTAGTTAAGGAGTCATTTACTGCAGTAATGAGAGATCATATCTTGGAGGGGCCATCGAATGAAGCTTTGTGGGTAGAGCTTAGGAATAAAAAAAGGGCAACACAATTTTAGGTGCTTATTATAGACCCCGAGATAGTCAGCGGGAAATTGAGGAGCAAATATGTGCCCATACACACACCCACTCTCTCACAGATACTCACTCTCTCCCCACCATTCCACACACACAGTCACATAAACACACCCATTCTGTCTCTCACAGATACTCTCTCCCCACCACCACACACACAGTCCCATACGCACACCCGCGCTCTGTCTCACAAATACTCACTCTCTCCCCACCACCACACACACTGTCCCATATGCACTCCCACTCTTACATAGATACTCACTCTCTCCCCACCACCACACACACACACAGTCCCATACGCACACCCATTTTCTCTCACAGATACTCAGTCTCTCCCCACCACCACATACAGACAGTCCCATATGCACACCCACTCTGTCTCGCACAGATACTCATTCTCTCCCCACCCCCCCACACAGACACACACACAAACTCCACCCCACCCCCCACACACACACACACCTACTCTCTCCCCCCTCACACACACCAACTCTCTCCCACATGCACGCACACTCTCTACCTCCTCACACACACACAGGCGAGACAGCAGAGGGGGTAAAAGAGGAGGAGGCATTGCATTATTAATTAAGGAGTCAGTTACTGCAGTAATGAGAGATCATATCTTGGAGGGGCCATCGAATGAAGCTTTGTGGGTAGAGCTTAGGAATAAAAAAAGGGCAACACAATGTTAGGTGTTTATTATAGACCCCGAGATAGTCAGTGGGAAATTGAGGAGCAAATATGTGCCCAATTTGTGGAGGCGTGTCAAAACATTAACTATAGGGTAATTATATTCGGTGATTTCAACTTACCCAACATTAGTTGAGATAGACGTAGTGTTAAGGGCTTGAATGGTGTGGATTTCTTGAAATGTGTACAGGAGAACTTTTTCGGTAAATATGTAGAGGGTCCAACAAGGGACGATGCTTGGCTGGACCTAATTCTGGGGAATGAAGCCAGACAGGTGGTGGTGGGTGAGCATTATAGCGATAGTGACCAGAACATGGTACAGCTTAAGTTTGTTCTGGACAAAGAAATCAACAAATTGAAAAAAAAATGTTTTGGACTGGGTGAGAGTAGATTTTAGTAAAATAAGGCAGGATCTGGCCAAGATAGACTGGGAACAGCTACTTGTGGGGAAATCTACAGAGGAGGTGTCGGGGGCACATGTGTGCATGCATACATGTGAGAGAGAGAGTGTGTATGTGTGTGTGTGCATACAGGGGAGAGAGTGAGTGAGTGAGTGTGCGTATGTGTGAGAGTGGGTGTGTATGTGCATGTGTGCGTATGTGGGAGAGTGAGCTAGTGTGTGTGCGGCAATGTGGTAGACAGAATGACTCTGTATTTGTGTGTGTGTGTGTATGGGTCAGAGTGAGTGAGTGTGTATGTGTTCGTGGTAGAAAGAATGAGTGTGTATGTATACGCATATGTGGGAGGGTGAGTGGGTGTATTCATGTGTGTGCGTACATGGGGGAGAGTGAGTGTGTATGTGTGTGTGTAAGTATGTGGGAGAGTGAGTGAGTGTGTATGTGTTTGTGTACGGGGGAGAGAGAGAGTGAATATGTGTGTGTGCGTATGAGAGAGAGTGAGTGAGTATGTATGTGTGTGTGTATGGGGGAGAGTGATTGTGTGTGTGTGTCCATTGGAGAGTGAGTGAGTGTGTATGTGTGTGCGTACATGGGAGAGTGAGCGTGTACATATGGGTGCGCATACGGGGGAATAGAGTGAGTGTGTGTGAGTGCATCTGTGGGAGAATGAGTATGTATGTTAGTGTGTTTGCGCATACATGGGAGAGTGAGCGAGTGTGTGTGTGCCAACATGGGAGACAACGTGAGTGTGTGTGTGTGTGTGTGTGTGTGTGTGTACAGGGCAGATTGAGTGAATGTGTGTCTTGGTGGGAGAGAGAATGAGTGTGTATGTGTGTGCATATGTGGGAGAGGGAGTGAGTGTATTTATGTGTGTGTGCGCACGTGGGTGAGAGTGAGTGTGTATGTGTGTTTTTGGGGGGGAGAGAGTGAGTGTATGTGTGTGCATACGTGGGAGAGAGTGAGTGTGTATGTGTGTGTGTGCGTACATGGGAGAGAGAGTGGGTGTATGTGTGTGTTTTCGGGGAGAGAGAGTGAGTGTATGTGTGTGCATACATAGGAGAGATTGAGTGTGTATGTGTGTGTGTGCGTACATGGGAGAGAGAGTGAGTGTGTATTTGTGTGTGCGTACGTGGGAGAGTGAATGAGTGTGTATGTGTGTGTGTGCATACGTGGGAGAGAATGAGTATGCATGTATGTGTGTGTGCATACGGGAGAGAGAGTGTGAGTGTGTGTGAGTGCAATGTGGGAGAGAGAGTGTGTATGTTTGTGTATGTGCACGTACATGGGAGAGTGAGCGAGTGTGTGTGTGCCAACATGGGAGACAATGTGAGTGTGTACGTGTGTGTGCTTATACAGAGCAGAGTGAGTGAATGTGTGTGTTTGTGGGAGAGAGAATGAGTGTGTATGTGTGTGCGTATGTGGGAGAGTGAGTGAGTGTGTATGTGTCTGTGTACATGGGAGAGTGTGTGTGTGCATGCATGTGTTCATGGGAGAGAGTGTGTGTGTGTGTGTGTATGTGCATACATGAGAGAGTGAGTGTGTATGTATGTGTGTGCACGTATGTGGGAGACAGAGTGAGTGTGTATGTGTGTGTGTGTACATAGGAGAGAGAGTGAGTGAGTGTATGTATTTGCGTGTGTGGAAGACTGAGTGAGTGAATGTGCATATGTGTGGGGGAAAGAGAATGAATGTGTGTGGGTTGGAAAAAGTGAGTATGTGTTGTGTGTGTGTATTTGTACATATGTTGGAGAGAGAGTGAGTGTGTATGTGCGTTGTGGGCGTAAGTGGGAGAGTGGATGAGTGTGTATATGTGTGCATGCATACATGTGAGAGAGATAGTGTGTATGTGTGTGTTTGCATACAGGGGAGAGAGTGAGTGAGTGAGTGTGCGTATGTGTGAGAGTGGGTGTGTATGTGTGTGTGTGCATATGTGGGAGAGTGAGCTAGTGTGTGTGTGCGGCAATGTGGTAGAGAGAATGACTGTGTATTTGTGTGTGTGTGTATGGGTCAGACTGAGTGAGTGTGTATGTGTTCGTGGTAGAAAGAATGAGTGTGTATGTGTACGCATATGTGAGAGAGTGAGTGGGTGTATTTATGTGTGTGCGTACATGGGGGAGAGTGAGTGTGTATGTGTGTGTGTACGTACGTGGGAGAGTGAGTGAGTGTGTATGTGTTTGTGTACGGGGGAGAGAGAGAGTGAATATGTGTGTGTGCGTATGAGAGAGAGTGAGTGAGTATGTATGTGTGTGTGTATGGGGGAGAGTGATTGTGTGTGTGTGTCCATTGGAGAGTGAGTGAGTGTGTATGTGTGTGCGTACATGGGAGAGTGAGCGTGTACATATGGGTGCGCATACGGGGGAATAGAGTGAGTGTGTGTGAGTGCATCTGTGGGAGAATGAGTATGTATGTTAGTGTGTTTGCGCATACATGGGAGAGTGAGCGAGTGTGTGTGTGCCAACATGGGAGACAACGTGAGTGTGTGTGTGTGTGTGTGTGTGTGTGTGTGTGTGTGTACAGGGCAGATTGAGTGAATGTGTGTCTTGGTGGGAGAGAGAATGAGTGTGTATGTGTGTGCATATGTTGGAGAGGGAGTGAGTGTATTTATGTGTGTGTGCGCACGTGGGTGAGAGTGAGTGTGTATGTGTGTTTTTGGGGGGGAGAGAGTGAGTGTATGTGTGTGCATACGTGGGAGAGAGTGAGTGTGTATGTGTGTGTGTGCGTACATGGGAGAGAGAGTGGGTGTATGTGTGTGTTTTCGGGGAGAGAGAGTGAGTGTATGTGTGTGCATACATAGGAGAGATTGAGTGTGTATGTGTGTGTGTGCGTACATGGGAGAGAGAGTGAGTGTGTATTTGTGTGTGCGTACGTGGGAGAGTGAATGAGTGTGTATGTGTGTGTGTGCATACGTGGGAGAGAATGAGTATGCATGTATGTGTGTGTGCATACGGGAGAGAGAGTGTGAGTGTGTGTGAGTGCAATGTGGGAGAGAGAGTGTGTATGTTTGTGTATGTGCACGTACATGGGAGAGTGAGCGAGTGTGTGTGTGCCAACATGGGAGACAATGTGAGTGTGTACGTGTGTGTGCTTATACAGAGCAGAGTGAGTGAATGTGTGTGTTTGTGGGAGAGAGAATGAGTGTGTATGTGTGTGCGTATGTGGGAGAGTGAGTGAGTGTGTATGTGTCTGTGTACATGGGAGAGTGTGTGTGTGCATGCATGTGTTCATGGGAGAGAGTGTGTGTGTGTGTGTGTATGTGCATACATGAGAGAGTGAGTGTGTATGTATGTGTGTGCACGTATGTGGGAGACAGAGTGAGTGTGTATGTGTGTGTGTGTACATAGGAGAGAGAGTGAGTGAGTGTATGTATTTGCGTGTGTGGAAGACTGAGTGAGTGAATGTGCATATGTGTGGGGGAAAGAGAATGAATGTGTGTGGGTTGGAAAAAGTGAGTATGTGTTGTGTGTGTGTATTTGTACATATGTTGGAGAGAGAGTGAGTGTGTATGTGCGTTGTGGGCGTAAGTGGGAGAGTGGATGAGTGTGTATATGTGTGCATGCATACATGTGAGAGAGATAGTGTGTATGTGTGTGTTTGCATACAGGGGAGAGAGTGAGTGAGTGAGTGTGCGTATGTGTGAGAGTGGGTGTGTATGTGTGTGTGTGCATATGTGGGAGAGTGAGCTAGTGTGTGTGTGCGGCAATGTGGTAGAGAGAATGACTGTGTATTTGTGTGTGTGTGTATGGGTCAGACTGAGTGAGTGTGTATGTGTTCGTGGTAGAAAGAATGAGTGTGTATGTGTACGCATATGTGAGAGAGTGAGTGGGTGTATTTATGTGTGTGCGTACATGGGGGAGAGTGAGTGTGTATGTGTGTGTGTACGTACGTGGGAGAGTGAGTGAGTGTGTATGTGTTTGTGTACAGGGGAGAGAGAGTGAGTGTGTGTGTACGTGGGAGAGTGAGTGAGTATGTATGTGTGTGTGTGCACAGGTGAGAGTGAGTGTGTGTGTACATGGGAGAGTGAGTGAGTGTGTATGCGTGTGTGTGTACATGGGAGAGAGAGTGAGCGTGTATGTGTGTGCATACGTGGGAGAGAGCGTGAGTGTGTGTATATGTGGGAGAGTGAGTAAGTGTGTATGTGTGTGTGTGTACATGAGAGAGTGAGTGTTGTGTGGGGGGGAGAGAGAGCGAGTGTGTGTCGGTGGGAAAGAGTGAGTGAAAGTGTTGTGTGTGTGTGTGTGTGTGCGTACGTCGGAGAGTGTGTGTGTGTGTACATGGGAGAGAGAGTGAGTGTACAAGTGTGTGGACGTGGGTGAGTGAGTGTGTATGTGTGCGTGTGCACGTGGGAGAGAGTGTGTGTATGTGTGTATGTATGTGTGCATACATGGGAGAGTGAATGAGTGCGTATGTGCATACGTGGGAGAGAATGAGTATGTATGTATGCGTGTGTGCATACAAGGGTGAGAGAGTGAATGTGTGTGAGTGCGTATGTAGGAGAGTGAGTGTGTAGGTTTGTGTGTGTGTGCCAACATGGGAAGTAATGTGAGTGCGTATGTGTGTGTGTGTGTGCACAGGGCAGAGTGAGTGAATGTGTATGTTCGTGGGAGAGAGAATGAGTGTGTATGTGTGTGCGTACATGGGAGAGAATGAGTATGTATGTATGTGTGTGCGCATACGGGGGAGAGAGAGAGTGTGTGTGTGTGAGTGCGTATGTGGGAGAGTGAGTGTGCATGTGTGTGCGTATGTCAGAGAAGGAGTGAGTGTCTTTATGTGTGTGGGCATACATAGGAGAGAGTGAGGGTGCATGCGTGTTTTCAGGGGTGAGAGAGTGACTATGTGTGTGCGTACATGGGAGAGAGAGAGTGTGTATGTGTGTGTTTTCGAGGGAGAGAGAGTGAGTGTATGTGTGTGGGTACATGAGATAGAGTGAGTGTGTATGTGTGTGTGTGTACATGGGAGAGAGAATGAATGTATGGGGGAGAGTGAGTACGTGTGTATTTGTGTACATGGGAGAGTGAGTGTGTGTGCATAGATGGGAGAGAGTATGTATGTGTGTGTATGTGTACATACACGGGAGAGTGAATGAGTGTGTATGTGTGTGTGTGTACATGGGAGAGAGTGAGTATGTATGTGTGTGTGTATGTGTGCATACGTGGGAGAGTGAATGAGTGTGTATGTGTGTGTGTGTGTACATGGGAGAGAATGAGTATGTATGTACGTGTGAGCGCATACGGGGAGAGAGAGTGAGTGTGTGTGAGTGCGTATGTGGGAGAGTGAGTGTGTTTGTGTGTGTGCCAACATGGGAGACAACATGAGTGTGTGTGTGTACAGAGCAGAGTGAGTGAATATGTGTGTTCGTGGGAGAGGGACTGAGGGTATTTATGTGTGTGTGTGTACATGGGAGAGAGTGATTGTGTATGTGTGTGTTTTTGGGGAGAGAGAGTGTGTGCATGTGTGTGCCTATGTGGGAGAGATTGACTGTGTATGTGTGTGTGTGTACATGGGAGAGAGAGTGAATGTGTATGTGTGTGTATGTACGGGGGAGAGTGAGTGTGTGTGTGTGTGTGTGTCTGTGTACATGGGAGAGTGAGTGTCTGTGTGTACATGGGAGAGAGTGAGTATGTATGTGTGTGTATGTGTGCGTACATGGGAGAGTGACCGAGTGTGTGTATCTGCCAACATGGGAGACAGCATGAGTGTGTGTGTGTGTACAGGGCAGAGTGAGTGAATGTGTGTGTTCGTGGGAGAGAGAATGAGTGTATATTTGTGTGCATAGGTGGGAGAGGGAGTGAGTGTATTTATGTGTGTGTGCGTACATGAGAGGGAGTGAGTGTGTATGTGTGTGTGTACTTGGGAGAGAGAGTGAATGTGCATGTGTGTTTATGTACGGGGGAGAACAAGTGTGTGTGTGTACGTGGGAGAGTAAATGAGTGTGCATACATGGGAGAGTGAGTGAGTGTGTGTATGTGCCAAACATGGGAGACAACATGAATGTGTATTTGTGTGTGTGTGTACAAGGCAGAGTGAGTGAATGTGTGTGTTCATGTGAGAGAGAATGAGTGTGTATGTGTGTGCGTATGTAGGAGAGGGAGTCAGTGTATTTATGTGTGTGTGTGTACATGGGAGAGTGAGTGAGAATGTACGTGTGCATGCATACGTGGTTGAGAGAATGAATATGTATGTGTGTGTGCCTATGTGGGATAGAGCGAGTGTGTATGTGTGTGTGTGTACATGGGAGAGAGTGAGTATGTATGTGTGTGTGTATGTGTGCATACGTGGGAGAGTGAATGAGTGTGTATGTGTGTGTGTGTGTACATGGGAGAGAATGAGTATGTATGTACGTGTGAGCGCATACGGGGAGAGAGAGTGAGTGTGTGTGAGTGCGTATGTGGGAGAGTGAGTGTGTTTGTGTGTGTGCCAACATGGGAGACAACATGAGTGTGTGTGTGTACAGAGCAGAGTGAGTGAATATGTGTGTTCGTGGGAGAGGGACTGAGGGTATTTATGTGTGTGTGTGTACATGGGAGAGAGTGATTGTGTATGTGTGTGTTTTTGGGGAGAGAGAGTGTGTGCATGTGTGTGCCTATGTGGGAGAGATTGACTGTGTATGTGTGTGTGTGTACATGGGAGAGAGAGTGAATGTGTATGTGTGTGTATGTACGGGGGAGAGTGAGTGTGTGTGTGTGTGTGTGTCTGTGTACGTGGGAGAGTGAGTGTCTGTGTGTACATGGGAGAGAGTGAGTATGTATGTGTGTGTATGTGTGCGTACATGGGAGAGTGACCGAGTGTGTGTATCTGCCAACATGGGAGACAGCATGAGTGTGTGTATGTGTACAGGGCAGAGTGAGTGAATGTGTGTGTTCGTGGGAGAGAGAATGAGTGTATATTTGTGTGCATAGGTGGGAGAGGGAGTGAGTGTATTTATGTGTGTGTGCGTACATGAGAGGGAGTGAGTGTGTATGTGTGTGTGTACTTGGGAGAGAGAGTGAATGTGCATGTGTGTTTATGTACGGGGGAGAACAAGTGTGTGTGTGTACGTGGGAGAGTAAATGAGTGTGCATACATGGGAGAGTGAGTGAGTGTGTGTATGTGCCAAACATGGGAGACAACATGAATGTGTATTTGTGTGTGTGTGTACAAGGCAGAGTGAGTGAATGTGTGTGTTCATGTGAGAGAGAATGAGTGTGTATGTGTGTGCGTATGTAGGAGAGGGAGTCAGTGTATTTATGTGTGTGTGTGTACATGGGAGAGTGAGTGAGAATGTACGTGTGCATGCATACGTGGTTGAGAGAATGAATATGTATGTGTGTGTGCCTATGTGGGATAGAGCGAGTGTGTATGTGTGTGTGTGTACATGGGAGAGAGTGAGTATGTATGTGTGTGTGTATGTGTGCATACGTGGGAGAGTGAATGAGTGTGTATGTGTGTGTGTGTGTACATGGGAGAGAATGAGTATGTATGTACGTGTGAGCGCATACGGGGAGAGAGAGTGAGTGTGTGTGAGTGCGTATGTGGGAGAGTGAGTGTGTTTGTGTGTGTGCCAACATGGGAGACAACATGAGTGTGTGTGTGTACAGAGCAGAGTGAGTGAATATGTGTGTTCGTGGGAGAGGGACTGAGGGTATTTATGTGTGTGTGTGTACATGGGAGAGAGTGATTGTGTATGTGTGTGTTTTTGGGGAGAGAGAGTGTGTGCATGTGTGTGCCTATGTGGGAGAGATTGACTGTGTATGTGTGTGTGTGTACATGGGAGAGAGAGTGAATGTGTATGTGTGTGTATGTACGGGGGAGAGTGAGTGTGTGTGTGTGTGTGTGTCTGTGTACGTGGGAGAGTGAGTGTCTGTGTGTACATGGGAGAGAGTGAGTATGTATGTGTGTGTATGTGTGCGTACATGGGAGAGTGACCGAGTGTGTGTATCTGCCAACATGGGAGACAGCATGAGTGTGTGTGTGTGTACAGGGCAGAGTGAGTGAATGTGTGTGTTCGTGGGAGAGAGAATGAGTGTATATTTGTGTGCATAGGTGGGAGAGGGAGTGAGTGTATTTATGTGTGTGTGCGTACATGAGAGGGAGTGAGTGTGTATGTGTGTGTGTACTTGGGAGAGAGAGTGAATGTGCATGTGTGTTTATGTACGGGGGAGAACAAGTGTGTGTGTGTACGTGGGAGAGTAAATGAGTGTGCATACATGGGAGAGTGAGTGAGTGTGTGTATGTGCCAAACATGGGAGACAACATGAATGTGTATTTGTGTGTGTGTGTACAAGGCAGAGTGAGTGAATGTGTGTGTTCATGTGAGAGAGAATGAGTGTGTATGTGTGTGCGTATGTAGGAGAGGGAGTCAGTGTATTTATGTGTGTGTGTGTACATGGGAGAGTGAGTGAGAATGTACGTGTGCATGCATACGTGGTTGAGAGAATGAATATGTATGTGTGTGTGCCTATGTGGGATAGAGCGAGTGTGTATGTGTGTGTGTGTACATGGGAGAGAGAGTGAATGTGTATGTGTGTGTATAGATGGGGGAGAGTGAGTGTGTGTGCGTACATGGGAGAGTGAGTGTGTGTATGTGCCAACATGGGAGACAACATGAGTGTGTATGTGTGTGTGTGTACATGGGAGAGAGAGTGAATGTGTATGTATGTGTATGTACGGGGGAGAGTGAGTGTGTATGTGTGTGTACGTGGGAGAGTGAATGTGTGTGTGTACATGGGAGAGAGTGAATATTTATGTGTGTGTATGTGTGCGTTTGTGGGAGAGTGAATGAAAGTGTATGTGTCTGTGCATACATGGGAGACTGAGGGAGTGTGTGTGTGCCAACATGGGGGACAACTTGAGTGTGTATGTGTGTGTGTGTACAGAGCAGAGTGAGCGAATGTGTGTGCGTGGGAGAATGATTGTGTAATGTGTGCGTACATGGGAGAGAGTGAGTGTCTGTGTGTGTGTCTGTACTTGGGAGAGAGAGTGAATGTGTATGTGTGTGTATGTACAGGGGAGAGTGAGTGTGTATGTGTGTGTACGTGGGAGAGTGAATGTGTGTGTGTACATGGGATAGAGTGAGTATTTATGTGTGTGTGTATGTGTGCGTACGTGGGAGAGTGAATGAGACTGTATGTGTCTGTGCATACATGGGAGAGAGTGAGTGTGTATGTGTGTGTGCGTACATGGGAGAGAGAGTGAATGTGTATGTATATGTATGTATGGGGGAGAGTGAGTGTGTATCTGTGTGTACGTGGGAGAGCGAATGTGTGTGTGTACATGTGAGAGAGTGAGTATTTATGTGTGTGTATGTGTGCATACGTGGGAGAGTGCATGAGAGTGTATGTGTCTGTGCATACATGGGAGAGAGTGAGTATGTATGTATGTGTGTATGTGTGCATACGTGGAAGAGTGAATTAGTATGTATGTGTTTGTGTACGGGGAGAGAGAGAGTGAATGTGTGTGTGTGCGTATGTGGGAGAGAGAGTGAGTATGTATGCGTGTGTGTGTACGGAGGAGAGTGATTGTGGGTGTGTGTGTGTGTGTGTACATTGAGAGAGAGTGAGTGTGTATGTGTGTGCATACATGGGAGAGAGAGTGAGCGTGTCTGTATGGGTGCGCATATGGGGGAGAGAGAGTGAGTGTGTGTGAATGCTTATGTGGGAGAGAGTGAGTATGTATCTTTGTGTGTGCGCATACATGGGAGAGTGAGCAAATGTGTCTGTTTGTGGGAGAATGAGTGTGTATGTGTGTGCATATGTGGGAGAGGGAGTGAGTGTATTTATGTGTGTGTGTACATGGGAGAGAGAGAGAATGTGTATGTGTGTGTATGTACGGGGGAGAGTGAGTGAGTGTGCGTACATGGGAGAGTGAGCGAGTGTGTGTATGTGCCAACATGGGAGACATGATTGTGTATGTGTGTGTGTGTACAGGGCAGAGTGAGTGAATGTGTGTGTTCATGGGAGAGAGAATGAGTGTTTATATGTGTGTGTATGTGGGAGAGGGAGTGAGTGTATTTATGTGTGTGTGCATACATGGGAGAGAGTGATTGTGTATGTGTGTGTTTTCGGGGGAGAGAGAGTGAGTGTGTATGTGTGTTTGTGTACATGGGAGAGAGAGTGAGTGTGTATGTGTGTGTATGTACGGGGGAGAGTGAGTGTGTGTGTGTGTGTACGTGGAAGAGTAAGTGTGTGTGCATACATGGGAGAGTGAGCAAGTGTGTGTATGTGCCAACATGGGAGACAACATGTGTGTGTATGTGTGAGTGTGTACAAGGCAGAGTAAGTGAATGTGTGTGTTCATGGGAGAGAGAATGAGTGTGTATGTATGTGCGTATGTGGGAGAGGGAGTGAGTGTATTTATGTGTGTGTGTGTGTACATGGGAGAGAGTGATTGTGTATGTGTTTGTGTGTACATGGGAGAGAGAGTGAATGTGTATGCATGTGTATGTATGGGGGAGAGTGAGTGTGTATGTGTTTGTACGTGGGAGAGTGAATGTGTGTTTGTACATGGGAGAGAGTGAGTATATATGTGTGCGAATGTGTGCGTATGTGGGAGAGTGAATGAGAGTGTATGTGTCTGTGCATACATGGGAGAGAGTGAGTATGTATGTGTGTGTGTATGTGTGCATACGTGGGAGAGTGAATGAGTGTGAATGTGGTTGTGTACGGAGAGAGAGAGAGTGAGTGTGTGTGAGTGCATATGTGGGAGAGTAAGTATGTATGTTTGCATGTGTGCGCATACATGGGAGAGTGAGCGAGTTTGTGTGTGCCAACATGGTAGACAACATGAGTATGTATTTGTTTTTGTGTACAGGGAAGAGTGAGCGAATGTGTGTGTTCGTGAGAGAATGAGTGTGTATGTGTGTGCATATGTGGGAGAGGGATTGAGTATATTTATGTGTGTGTGTGTTTTCGGGGCAGAGAGAGTGAGTGTATGTGTGTGTGTACGTGGGAGAGAGTGAGTGTATGTGTGTGCGTATGTGTGAGAGAATGAGTGTGTATGTGTGTGTTTTCGAGGGAGAGAGAGGGAGTGTATGTGTGTGCATACATGGGACAGGGAGAGAATGTGTATGTGTGTGTATGTACGGGGGAGAGTGTGTGTGTGTGCGTACATGTCAGATTGAGCGAGTGTGTGTATGTGCCAATATGGGAGACATGAGTTTGAATGTGTGTGTGTGTACAGCGCAGAGTGAGTGAATGTGTCTGTTCATGGTAGAGAGAATGAGTGTGTATGTGTGTGCATATGTGGGAGAGTGAGTGAGTGTACTTATGTGTGTGTGCATACGTGGGAGAGAGTGATTGTGTATGTGTGTGTTTTTGGGGGAGAGAGAGTGAGTGTATATGTGTGTTTGTGTACATGGGAGAGAGAGTGAATGTGTATGTGTGTGTATGTACAGGGGAGAGTGTATGTGTGCGTACAAGGGAGAGAGTGAGTCTGTATGTGTCTGTATGTTTGCGTATGTGGGAGAGTGAGTGAGTGTACTTATGTGTGTGTGCATACGTGGGAGAGAGTGATTGTGTATGTGTGTGTTTTTGGGGGAGAGAGAGTGAGTGTATATGTGTGTTTGTGTACATGGGAGAGAGAGTGAATGTGTATGTGTGTGTATGTACAGGGGAGAGTGTATGTGTGCGTACAAGGGAGAGAGTGAGTCTGTATGTGTCTGTATGTTTGCGTATGTGGGAGAGTGACTGAGGGGTTATGTGTGTGTGTATGCGGGAGAGAGTGAGTGAGTGTGTGTTTACACACGTGGGAGAGTGTGTGTGAGTGTGTGTATGTGGGAGAGAGTGTGTGTGTACACACGTGAGAGAGTGTGTGTGTATGTGGGAGAGAGAGTGAGTGTGTGTGAGTGTGTGTTCATGATAGAGAGAATGAGTGTGTATGTGTGTGCATATATGAGAGAGTGATTGAGTGTATTTCTGTGTGTGTGCGTATGTGGGAGAGAATGAGTATGTATGTATGTGTGAGCGCATACGGGGAGAGAGAGTGAGTGTATGTGAGTGCGTATGTGGGAGAGTGACTGTGTATGTGTCTGTGTACGTGGGATAGTGAATGTGTGTGTGTACATGGGGGAGAGTGACTATGTATATGTTTGCGTATGTGTGCGTACGTGGGAGAGTGAATGAGTGAGTATGTGTTTGTGTACGGGGAGAGAGAGAGTGAATGTGTGTGCATATGTGGGAGAGAGAGTGAGTATGTATGTGTGTGTGTACGGAGGAGAGTGATTGTGTGTGTGTGTGTACATGGGAGAGTGAGTGAGTGTGTATGTGTGTGCGTACATGGGAGAGAGTGTGAATGTGTATGTATGGGTGTGCATACGGGGCAGAAAGAGTGAGTGTGTGTGAGTGCGTATGTGGGAGAGTGAGTGAATGTATGTTTGTGTGTGTGCGCATACATGGGAGAGTGATCGAGTGTGTGTGTGTGTGCCAACATGGGAGACAACATGAGTGTGTATGTGTGTGTACAGGGCAGAGTGAGTGAATGTGTGTGTTCGTGGGATAGAGAATGAGTGTGTATGTGTGTGCATATGTGGGAGAGGGAGTGAGTGTATTTATGTGTGTGTGCGTACGTGGGAGAGAGTGATTGTATATGTGTGTGTGTTTTCGGGGGAGAGAGAGTGAGTGTATGTGTGTGCAGATGTGGGAGAGAGTGAGTCTGTATGTGTGTGTGTGCGTACATGGGAGAGAGAGTGAGTGTGTATGTGTGTGTATGTACGGTGGAGAGTGAGTGTGTGTGTATGTGTATGTGCATATGTGGGAGAGTGAATGAGTATGTATGTGTGTGTGTGCGTACTTGGGAGAGAATGAGTATGCATGTATGTGTGTTCAGATACGGGGGAGAGAGAGTGAGTGTGTGTGAGTGCAATGTGGGAGAGTGAGTGTGTATGTTTGTGTGTGTGCATGTACATGCGAGAGTGAGCAAGTGTGTGTGTGCCAACATGGGAGACAATGTGAGTGTGTATGTGTGTGTGCGTATACAGGGCAGAGTGAGTGAATGTGTGTGTTTGTGGGAGAGAGAATGTGTGTGTGTGTGTGTGCATATGTGGGAGAGTGAGTGAGTGTGTATGTGTGTGTGTACATGAGACAATGTGTGTGCGCGCGTGTGTTCATTGGAGAAAGTGTTTGTGTGTGTGTGTGTGAATGTGCATATTTGGAAGGGTGAGTGTGTATGTATGTGTATGTGCATATGTGGGAGACAGAGTGAGTGTGTATATGTGTCTGTGTACATCGGATAGAGGGTGAGTGAGTGTATGTGTTTGCATGTGTGGAAGAGTGAGTGAGTGAGTGTGCATATGTGTGGGGGAAAGAGAATGAGTGTGTGTGGGTTGGAAAAAGTGAGTGTATGTGTTGTGTGTGTGTGTGTTTGCGCGTATGTTGGAGAGAGAGTGAGTGTGCATGTGTGTTGTGTGCGTACGTGGGAGAGTGGATGAGTGTGTATATGTGTGCATGCACACATGGGAGAGAGAGAGTGTGTATGTGTGTCTGTGCATATGGGGGAGAGAGTGAGTGAGTGTGCATATGTGTGAGTGTTGGTGTGTATGTGTGTGTGTGTGCATATCTGGAGAGTGAGCGAGTGTGTGTGTGCGGCAATGTGGGAGAGAGTGTGATGTGTAAATGTGTATGTGTGTATGGGTCAGAGTGAGTGAGCGTGTGTGTGTTCGTGGTAGAAAGAATGAGTGTGTATGTGTACACATATGTGGGAGAGTGAGTGGGTGTATTTATGTGTGTGCGTACATGGGAGAGAGTGAGTGTGTATGAGTGTGTGTGTACTTCAGAGAGAGAGTGAATGTGTATGTGTGTGTATGCACGGGGAGAGTGAGTGCGTATGTGTGTGTACGTGGGAGAGTGAATGTGTGTGTGTACCTGGGAGAGAGTGACTATTTATGTGTGTGTATGTGTGCTTACGTGGGAGAGTGAATGAGAGTGTATGTGTCTGTGCATACATGGGAGAGAGTGAGTATGTATGTTTGTGTGTATGTGTGCATACGTGGGAGAGTGAATGAGTGTGTATGTGTTTGTGTACGGGGAGAGAGAGAGTGATTGTGTGTGTGTGCCTATGTGGGAGAGAGAGGAGAGAGTGAGTATGTATGTTTGTGTGTGTACGGAGGAGAGTGATTGTGTGTGTATGTGTGTGCTTACATGGGAGAGAGACTGAGCGTGTATGTATGGGTGTGCATACAGGGGAGAGAGAGTGAGTGTGTCTGAGTGCGTAATTGGGAGAGTGAGTATGTATGTTTGTGTGTGTGCGCATACATGGGAGAGTGAGCGAGTGTGTGTGTGTGCCAACATGGGAGACAACATGAGTGTGTATGTCTATGTTTGCATAGGGCAGAGTGAGCGAATGTGTGTGTTCGTGGGAGAATGAGTGTGTATGTGTGTGCATATGTGGGAGAGCGAGTGAGTGTATTTATGTGTGTGTGCATACATAGGAGAGAGTGAGTGTGTTTGTGTGTGTTTTCATGGGAAGAGAGAGTGAGTGCATGTGTGTGCGTATGTGGGAGAGTGTGAGTGTGTATGTGTCTGTTTTTGAGGGAGACTATTTAAGTTATGTGTGTGCGTACATGGGACAGAGAGACAATGTGTATGTGTGTGTATGTACGGGGAGAGTGAGTGTGTGTGCATACATGGGAGAGTGATCAAGTGTGTGTGTATGTGCCAACATGGGAGACATGAGTGTGTATGTGTGTGTGTGTAAGGGCAGAGTAGGTGAATGTGTGTGTTCATGGGAGAGAGAATGAGTGTGTATGTGTGTGCATATGTGGCAGAGGGAGTGAGTGTATTTATTTGTGTGTGCGTACATGGGAGAGAATGATTGTGTATGTGTGTGTTTTCGGGGGAGAGAGAGTGAGTGCATATGTGTGTTTGTGTACATGGGAGAGAGAGTGAATGTGTATGTGTCTCTATGTACGTGGGAGAGTAATTGTGTGTGCATACATGGGAGAGTGAGCAAGTGTGTGTATGTGCCAACATGGGAGACAACATGAGTGTGTATGTGTGTGTGTGTACAAGGCAGAGTGAGAGAATGTGCGTGTTCATGAGAGAGAGAATGAGTGTGTATGTGTGTGCATATGTGGGAGAGGGAGTGAGTGTATTTATGTGTGCATGTGTACATGGGAGAGAGTGATTGTGTATGTGTGTGTTTTCGGGGAGAGAGAATGAGTGTATGTGTGTGCCTACGTGGGAGAGAGTGAGTGTGTATGTGTGTGTGTGTACATGGGAGAGAGAGTGAATGTGTATGTATATGTATGTATGGGGGAGAGTGAGTGTGTATGTGTGTGTACGTGGGAGAGTGAATGTGTGTGTGTACATGTGAGAGAGTGAGTATTTATGTGTGTGTATGTGTGCGTACGTGGGAGAGTGCATGAGAGTGTATGTGTCTGTGCATACATGGGAGAGAGTGAGTATGTATGTAAGTGTGTATGTGTGCATACGTGGAAGAGTGAATTAGTGTGTATGTGTTTGTGTACGGGGAGAGAGAAAGTGAATGTGTGTGTGTGCGTATGTGGGAGAGAGAGTGAGTATGTATGCGTGTGTGTGTACGGAGGAGAGTGATTGTGGGTGTGTGTGTGTGTACATTGAGAGTGAGTGAGTGTGTATGTGTGTGCGTACATGGGAGAGAGAGTGAGCATGTCTGTATGGGTGCGCATACGGGGGAGAGAGAGTGAGTGTGTGTGATTGCTTATGTGGGAGAGAGTGAGTATGTATCTTTGTGTGTGCGCATACATGGGAGAGTGAGCAAGTGTGTGTGTGTGCCAATATTGGAGACAACATGAGTGTGTATGTGCGTGTGTGTACAGGGCAGAGTGAGCGAATGTGTGTGTTTGTGGGAGAATGAGTGTGTATGTGTGTGCATATGTGGGAGAGAGTGAGTGTATGTGTTTGCGTACATGGGAGAGAGTGAGTGTGTATGTGTGTGTTTTTGTGGGAGAGGGAGTGAGTGTATGTGTGTGTGTACATGGGAGAGAGAGAGAATGTGTATGTGTGTGTATGTACGGGGGAGAGTGAGTGTGTGTGTGTACGTGGAAGAGTAAGTGTGTGTGCATACATGGGAGAGTGAGCAAGTGTGTGTATGTGCCAACCTGGGAGACATGATTGTGTATGTGTGTGTGTGTACAGGGCAGAGTGAGTGAATGTGTGTGTTCATGGGAGGGAGAATGAGTGTTTATATGTGTGTGTATGTGGGAGAGGGAGTGAGTGTATTTATGTGTGTGTGCATACATGGGAGAGAGTGATTGTGTATGTGTGTGTTTTCGGGGGAGAGAGAGTGAGTGTGTATGTGTGTTTGTGTACATGGGAGAGAGAGTGAGTGTGTATGTGTGTGTATGTACGGGGGAGAGTGAGTGTGTGTGTGTGTGTACGTGGAAGAGTAAGTGTGTGTGCATACATGGGAGAGTGAGCAAGTGTGTGTATGTGCCAACCTGGGAGACATGATTGTGTATGTGTGTGTGTGTACAGGGCAGAGTGAGTGAATGTGTGTGTTCATGGGAGGGAGAATGAGTGTTTATATGTGTGTGTATGTGGGAGAGGGAGCGAGTGTATTTATGTGTGTGTGCATACATGGGAGAGAGTGATTGTGTATGTGTGTGTTTTCGGGGGAGAGAGAGTGAGTGTGTATGTGTGTTTGTGTACATGGGAGAGAGAGTGAGTGTGTATGTGTGTGTATGTACGGGGGAGAGTGAGTGTGTGTGTGTACGTGGAAGAGTAAGTGTGTGTGCATACATGGGAGAGTGAGCAAGTGTGTGTATGTGCCAACATGGGAGACAACATGTGTGTGTATGTGTGAGTGTGTACAAGGCAGAGTAAGTGAATGTGTGTGTTCATGGGAGAGAGAATGAGTGTGTATGTGTGTGCATATATGGGAGAGGGAGTGAGTGTATTTATGTGTGTGTGTGTACATGGGAGAGAGTGATTGTGTATGTGTTTGTGTGTACATGGGAGAGAGAGTGAATGTGTATGCATGTGTATGTATGGGGGAGAGTGAGTGTGTATGTGTGTGTACGTGGGAGAGTGAATGTGTGTTTGTACATGGGAGAGAGTGATTATATATGTGTGCGTATGTGTGCGTTCGTGGGAGAGCGAATGAGAGTGTATTTGTCTGTGCATACATGGGAGAGAGTGAGTATGTATATGTGTGTGTGTGTATGTGTGCATACGTGGGAGAGTGAATGACTGTGTATGTGGTTGCGTACGGGGAGAAAGAGAGTGAATGTGTGTGTGTGCGTATGTGGGAGAGAGAGTGCGTATGTATGTGTGTGTGCGTACGGAGGAGAGTGATTGTGTGTGTGTGTGTGTGTGTGTGTGTGTGTGTGTGTGTGTACATTGAGAGTGAGTGAGTGTGTATGTGTGTGCGTACATGGGAGAGAGAATGTGCGTGTATGTATGGGTGCGCATACGGGGGAGAGAGAGTGAGTGTGTGTGAGTGCTTATGTTGGAGAGTGAGTATGTATGTTTGCGTGTGTGCGCATACATGGGAGAGTGAGCGAGTGTGTGTGTGTGCCAATATGGGAGACAACATGAGTGTGTATGTGTGTGTGTGTACAGGGCAGAGTGAGTGAATGTGTGTGTTCGTGGGAGAATGAGTGTGTATGTGTGTGCATACGTGGGAGAGGGAGTGAGTGTATTTATATGTGTGTGCATACATAGGAGTGTGTGATTGTGTTTGTGTGTGTTTTTGGGGCACAGAAAGTGAGTGTATGTGTGTGCGTACGTGGGAGAGAGTGAGTGTATGTGTGTGCGTACGTGGGAGAGAGTGAGTGTATGTGTGTGCGTACACTGGAGAGAGATAGAATGTGTATGTGTGTGTATTTACGGGGGAGAGTGAGTGTGTGTGCATACATGGGAGAGTGAGCGAGTGTGTGTATGTGCCAACATGGGAGACATGAGTGTGTATGTGTGTGTGTGTACAGGGCAGGGTGTGTGAATGCGTGAGTTCGTGGGAGACAGAATGCGTGTATATGTGTGTGCGTATGTGGGAGAGGGAGTGAGTGTATTTATGTGTGTGTGCATACATGGGAGAGAGTGATTGTGTATGTGTGTGTTTTTGGGGGAGAGAGTGATTGTGTATGTGTGTTTGTGTACATGGGAGAGAGAGTGAATGTGTATGCGTGTGTATGTATGGGGGAGAGTGAGTGTGTATGTGTGTGTACGTGGGAGAGTGAATGTGTGTTTGTACATGGGAGAGAGTGAGTATATATGTGTGCGTATGTGTGCGTTCGTGGGAGAGCGAATGAGAGTGTATGTGTCTGTGCATACATGGGAGAGAGTGAGTATGTATGTGTGTGTGTATGTGTGCATACGTGGGAGAGTGAATGAGTGTGTATGTGGTTGTGTACGGGGAGAGAGAGAGTGAATGTGTGTGTGTGCGTATGTGGGAGAGAGAGAGCGTATGTATGTGTGTGTGTATACGGAGGAGAGTGATTGTGTGTGTGTGTGTGTGTGTGTGTGTGTGTGTGTGTGCATGTACATTGAGAGTGAGTGAGTGTGTATGTGTGTGCGTACATGGGAGAGAGAGTGTGCGTGTATGTATGGGTGCGCATACGGAGGAGAGAGAGTGAGTGTGTGTGAGTGCTTATGTTGGAGAGTGAGTATGTATGTTTGCGTGTGTGCGCATACATGGGAGAGTGAGCGAGTGTGTTTGTGTGCCAACATGGGAGACAACATGAGTGTGTATGTGTGTGTGTGTACAGGGCAGAGTGAGCGAATGTGTGTGTTCGTGGGAGAATGAGTGTGTGTGTGCATACGTGGGAGAGGGAGTGAGTGTATTTATGTGTGTGTGCATACATAGGAGTGAGTGAGTGTGTTTGTGTGTTTTTTTGGGGCACAGAGAGTGAGTGTATGTGTGTGCGTACGTGAGAGAGAGTGAGTGTATGTGTGTGCTTACACTGGAGAGAGATAGAATGTGTATGTGTGTGTATGTACGGGGGAGAGTGAGTGTGTGTGCATACATGGGAGAGTGAGCGAGTGTGTGTATGTGCCAACATGGGAGACATGAGTGTGTATGTGTGTGTGTGTACAGGGCAGAGTGAGTGAATGTGTGTGTTCATGGGAGAGAGAATGAGTGTGTATGTGTGTCCGTATGTGGGAGAGGGAGTGAGTGTATTTATGTGTGTGTGCATACATGGGAGAGAGTGATTGTGTATGTGTGCATTTTCGGGGGAGATAGAGTGATTGTGTATGTGTGTTTCTGTACATGGGAGAGAGAGTGAATGTGTATGTGTGTGTATGTATGGGGGGGAATGAGTGTGTGAGTGTGTGTGTACGTGAGAGAGTAAGTGTGTGTGTGCATACATGGGAGAGTGACCGAGTGTTTATATGTGCCAACATGGGAGACAACATGAGTGTGTATGTGTGTGTGTACAAGGCAGAGTGAGCGAATGTGTGTGTTCATGGGAGAGAGAATGAGTGTGTATGTGTGTGTGTATGTGGGAGCGGGAGTAAGTGTATTTATGTGTGTGTGTGTACATGGGAGAGAGTGATTGTGTATGTGTGTGTTTTCGGGGAGAGAGTGAGTGTATGTGTGTGTACGTGGGAGAGTGAATGTGTGTGTGTACATGGGAGAGAGTGAGTATTTATGTGTGTGTAGCTGTGCATACGTGGGAGAGTGAATGAGAGTGTATGTGTCTGTGCATACATGGAAGAGAGTGAGTATGTATGTGTGTGTGTATGTGTGCATACGTGGGAGAGTGAATGAATGTGTATGTGTTTGTGTACGGGGAGAGAGAGAGTGAATGTGTGTGTCTGCGTATGTGGTGAGAGAGAGTGAGTATGTATGTGTGTGTGTGTACGGAGGAGAGTGATTGTGTGTGTGTGTGTGTGTGTGTGTACATTGAGAGTGAGTGAGTGTGTATGTGTGTGCGTACATGGGAGAGAGACTGAGCGTGTATATGTGGATGCGCATACGGGGGAGAGAGAGTGAGTGTGTGTGAGTGCGTAATTGGGAGAGTGAGTATGTATGTTTGCGTGTGTGCTCATACATGGGAGAGTGAGCGAGTGTGTGTGTGTGCCAACATGGGGGACAACATGAGTGTGTATGTGTTTGTGTGTACAGGGCAGAGTGAGCGAATGTGTGTGTTCATGGGAGAATGAGTGTGTATGTGTGTGCATTGTGGGAGAGGGATTGAGTATATTTATGTGTGTGTGCATACATAGGAGAGAGTGATTGTGTTTCTGTGTGTTTTCGGGGCAGAGAGAGTGAGCGTATGTGTGTGCGTACGTGGGAGAGAGTGAATGTATGTATGTGCGTATGTGGGAGAGAGTGATTGTGTATTTGTGTGTTTTCAAGGGAGAGAGAGTGAGTGTATGTGTGTGCGTACATGGGAGAGAGAGAGAATGTGTGTATGTGCCAACATGGGAGACATGAGTGTGTATGTGTGTGTGTGTACAGCGCAGAGTGAGTGAATGTTTGTGTTCATGGCAGAGAGAATGAGTGTGTATGTGAGTGCATATGTGGGAGAGGGAGAGAGTGTATTTATGTGTGTGTTCGTACATGGGAGAGATTGATTGTGTATGTGTGTGTTTTCGGGGGAGAGAGAGTGAGTGTGTATGTGTGTTTTTGTACATGGGAGAGAGAGTGAATGTGTATGTGTGTGTATGTACGGGTGAGAGTGTTTGTGTGCGTTCAAGGGAGAGAGTGAGTATGTGGGAGAGTGAATGAGGGTTTATGTGTGTGTGTATACAGGAGAGAGTGAGTGAGTGTGTGTCTACACACGTGGGAGAGTTTGTGTGAGTGTGTGTATGTGGGAGAGAGAGTGAGTGTGTGTGTACACACGTGAGAGAGTGTGTGTGTGTATGTGGGAGAGAGAGTGAGTGTGTGTGTGTGTTCATGGTAGAGAGAATGAGTGTGTATATGTGTGCATATATGGGAGAGTGATTGAGTGTATTTCTGTGTGTGTGCGTCCTTGGGAGAGAATGAGTATGTATGTATGTGTGAGCGCATACGGGGAGACAGAGTGAGTGTGTGTGAGTGCGTATGTGGGAGAGTGAGTGTGTTTGTGTATGTGCGCATACATGGGAGAGTGAGCGAGTGTGTGTGGGAGACAACATAAGTGTGTATGTGTGTGTGTGTACAGGGCAGATTGAGCGAATGTGTGTGTTCATGGGAGAATGAGTGTGTATGTGTGTGTGTACATGGGAGAGAGTGAGTGTGTATGTGTGTGTGTGTACATGGGAGAGAGAGTGAATGTGTATGTGTGTGTAAGTATGGAGGAGAGGGACTTGTGTGTGTGTGTGTGTGTGTGTGTGTGTGTGCGCGTACGTGGGAGAGTGAATGTGTTGTGTACATGGGAGAGAGAGACTATGTATGTGTGTGTATGTGTGCGTACGTGGGAGATTGAATGAGGGAGTATGTGTTTGTGTACAGGGAGAGAGAGAGTGAATGTGTGTGTGCGTATGTGGGAGGGAGAGTGAGTATATATGTGTGTGTGTGTGTACGGAGGAGAGTGATTGCGTGTGTGTGTGTGTGTGTACATGGGAGAGTGAGTGTGTATGTGTTTGCATACATGGGAGAGAGAGTGACTGTGTATGTATGGGTGCACATACGGGGCAGAAAGAGTGAGTGTGTGTGAGTGCGTATGTGGGACAGTGAGTATGTAAGTTTGTGTGTGTGCGCATACATGGGAGAGTGACCGAGTGTGTGTGTGTGCCAACATGGGAGACAATGTGAGTGTGTATGTGTGTGTGTGTACAGGGCAGAGTGAGTGAATGTGTGTGTTCGTGGGATAGAGAATGAGTGTGTTTTTGTGTGCATATGTGGGAGAGGGAGTGAGTGTATTTATGTGTGTGTGTGTACGTGGGAGAGAGTGATTGTGTATGTGTGTGTTTTCGGGGTAGAGAGAGTGAGTGTATGTGTGTGCATACATGGGAGAGAGTGAGTGTGTATGTGTGTGTGTGTGTGTACATGGGAGACAGAATGAGTGTGTATGGGTGTATTTTCGGGGAGTAGAGAGTGAGTGTATGTGTGTGCGTATGTGGGAGAGAGTGAGTGTGTATGTGTGTGTTTTCGGGGGAGAGAGTGAGTGTGTGTGTGCAGACGTGGAAGAGAGTGAGTGTGTATGTGTGTGTGTGCGTACATGGGAGAGAGAGTGTGTGTGTATGAATGCATATGTACGGGGGAGAGTGAGTGTGTGTATATGTGTATGTGCTTACGTGGGTGAGTGAATATGTACGTGTGTGTGTGCGTACGTGGGAGAGAATGAGTATGCATGTATGTGTGTGTGCATACGGGGAGAGAGAGTGAGTGTGTGTGAGTGCAATGTGGGACAGTGAGTGTGTGTTTGTGTGTGTGCACATACATGGGAGAGTGTGCGAGTGTGTGTGTGCCAACATGGGAGACAATGTGAGTGTGTATGTGTGTGTGTGAATACAGGGCAGAGTGAGTGAACGTGTGTGTTCGTGGGAGAGAGAATGAGTGTGTATGTGTGTGCGTATGTGGGAGAGTGAGTGAGTGTCTATGTGTGTGTGTACATGGGACAATGTGTGTGTGCGCGCGTATCTTCATGGGAGAAAGTGTTTGTGTGTGTGTATGTGCATAAGAGGGAGACAGAGTGAGTGTGTCTCTGTGTCTGTACGTCGGAGAGAGAGTGAGTGAGTGCATGTGTTTGTGTGTGTGGAAGAGTGAGTGATTGAGTGTCCATATGTGTGGGGGAAAGAGAATGAATGTGTGTGGGTTGGAAAAAGTGAGTGTATGTGTTGTGTGTGTGCGTGTGTGTTTGTGCGTATGTTGGAGAGAGAGTGAGTGTGCATGTGTGTTGTGTGCGTACGTGGGAGAGTGGATGAGTGTGTATATGTGTGCGTGCACACATGGGAAAGAGAGAGTGTGTATGTGTGTGTGTGCATGTGAGGGAGAGAGTGAGTGAGTGTGCGTATGTGTGAGAGTGGGTGTGTTTGTGTGTGTGTGTGCATATTTGGGAGACTGAGCGAGTGTGTGTGTGCGGCAATATGGGAGAGAGAGTAAGTGTGTATATGTGTGTGTGTGTATGGGTCAGAGTGAGTGAGTGTGTGTGTGTTCGTGGTAGAAAGAATGAGTGTGTATGTGTACGCATATGTGGGAGAGTGAGTGGGTGTATTTATGTTTGTGCGTACATGGGAGAGGGTATGTGCGTATGTGTGTGTGTATGTGTACGTGGGATAGTGAGTGAATGTATATGCGTTTGTGTACGGGGGAGAGAGTGTGTATGTACATGGGAGAGTGAGTAAGTGTGTACGTGTGTGTGTGTATGTGTGTACAGGGGAGAGTGAGTGTGTGTGTGTACATGGGAGAGTAAGTGAGTGTGTATGTGTGTGTGTGTACGTGGGAGAGAGTGAGCATATATGTGTGTACATACGTGGGAGAGAACGTGAGTGTGTGTGTATGTGGGAGAGAGATTAAGTGTGTATGTGTGTGTGTGTGTATGTAGGAGAGTGAGTTTGTGTGTGGGGGGGAGAGAGCGAATGTGTGTCGGTGGGAAAGAGTGAGTGAAAGTGTTGTGTGTGTGTGTGATACGTCGGAGATTGTGTGTGTACATGGGAGAGAGAGTGAGCGTACGAGTGTGTGGATGTGGGTGAGTGATTGTGTATGTCTGTGTGCGCATGTGGGAGAGTATGTGTGTGTATGTGTATGTGTATGTGTATGTTTGCATACGTGGGAGAGTGGATGTGTATGTGTGTGTGTATGGGTCAGAGTGAGTGAGTATGAGTGTGTTCATGGTAGAGAGAATGAGTGTGTATGTGTGTGCGTATGTGGGAGAGTGAGTAGATGTGTATGTGTGTGTGTGTGTACGGGGCAGAGTGAGTGCGTGTGTGTGTGTACGGGGAGAGTGAGTGAGCATGTATGTGTGTGTGCGTATGTGGGAGAGAGAGTGAGTATGCATGTGTGTGTGTGCCTATGTGGGAGAGAGTGAGTGTGTATGTGTGTGTGTGTACATGGGAGAGAGAGTGAATGTGTATGTGTGTGTATGTACGGGGGAGAGTGAGTGTGTGTGCGTACATGGGATAGTGAGCGAGTGTGTGTATGTGCCAACATGGGAGACATGAGTGTGTATGTGTGTGTGTGTACAGGGCAGGGTGAGTGAATGCGTGAGTTCATGGGAGACAGAATGAGTGTATATGTGTGTGCGTATGTGGGAGAGGGAGTGAGTGCATTTATGTGTGTGTGCGTACATGGGAGAGAGTGATTGTGTATGTGTGTGTTTTCGGGGGGAGAGAGAGTGAGTGTATGTGTGTGCGTACGTGGGAGAGAGTGTGTACGTGTGTGTGTGTGTACATGGGAGAGAGAGTGAATATGTATGTGTGCGTATGTACGGGGGAGAGTGAGTGTGTGTGCGTATAAGGGAGAGAGTGAGTATGTATTTGTGTGTATGTGTGTATACGTGGGAGAGTGAATGAGTGTGTATGTGTGTGTGTGTACGGGAGAGAGTGAGTGAGTGTGTGTGTACACACATGGGAGAGTGTGTGTGTGTATGTGGGAGAGAGAGTGAGTGTGTGTGTGTGTGTGTGTGTGTTCATGGTAGAGAGAATGAGCGTGTATGTGTGTGCACATATGGGAGAGTGATTGAGTGTATTTATGTATGTGTGCGTACATGGGAGAGAATGAGTATGTATGTATGCGTGTGCACATACGGGGAGATAGCGTGAGTGTGTGTGAGTGCGTATGTGGGAGAGTGAGTGTGTATGTTTGTGTGTGTGCGCATACATGGGAGACTGAGCGAGTGTGTGTGTGCCAACATGGGGGACAACTTGAGTGTGTATGTGTGTGAGTGTACAGGGCAGAGTGAGCGTATGTGTGTGTTTGTGGTAAAAAAAAAGTGTGTATGTGTGTGCGTACATGGGAGAGAGTGAGTGTGTATGTGTGTGTATGTATGGGGGAGAGTGAGTGTGTATGTGTGTGTACATGGGAGAGTGAATGTGTGTGTGTACATGGGAGAGAGTGAGTATTTATGTGTGTGTATGTGTGCGTACGTGGGAGACTGAATGAGAGTGTATGTGTCTGTGCATACATGGGAGAGAGTGAGAATGTATGTTTGTGTGTATGTGTGCATACAAGGGAGAGTGAATGAGTGTGTATGTGTGTGCATATGTGGGAGAGAGAGTGAGTATGTATGTGTGTGTGTGTATGGAGGAGAGTGATTCTGTGTGTGTGTGTGTGTGTGTACATGGGAGAGTGAGTGAGTGTGTATGTGTTTGCATACATGGCAGAGAGAGTGACTGTGTATGTATGGGTGCACATATGGAGCAGAAAGATTGAGTGTGTGTGAGTGCGTATGTGGGACAGTGAGTATGTAAGTTTGTGTGTGTGCGCATACATGGGAGAGTGAGCGAGTATGTATGTGTGCCAACATGGGAGACAACATGAGTGTGTATGTGTGTGTGTGTACAGCGCAGAATGAGTGAATGTGTGTGTTCGTGGGAGAATGAGTGTTTATGTGTGTGCATATGTGGGAGAGGGAGTGAGTGTATTTATGTGTGTGTGCATACATAGGAGAGAGTGAGTGTGTTTGTGTGTGTTTTCGGGGCTGAGAGAGTGAGTGTATGTGTGTGCGTACGTGGGAGAGAGTGAGTCTATGTGTGTGCATATGTGGGCGAGAGTGAGTGTGTATGTGTGTGTTTTCGAGGGAGAGAGAGTGAGTGTATGTGTGTGCGTACATGGGAGAGTGAGAGAATGTGTATGCGTGTGTATGTACAGGGGAGAGTGAGTGTGTGTGCCTACATGGGAGAGTGAGCGAGTGTGTGTATGTGCCAACATGGGAGACATGAGTGTGTATGTGTGTGTGTATGTGTGCATACGTGGGAGAGTGAATGAGTGAGTATGTGTTTGTGTACGGGGAGAGAGAGAGTGAATGTGTGTGTGTGCGTATGTGGGAGAGCGAGTGAGTATATATGTTTGTCTGTATGGAGGAGAGTGATTGTGTGTGTGTGTGTGTGTGTGTGTGTGTGTGTGTGTGTGCGTGTGTGTACAGGGGAGAGTGAGTGAGTGTGTATGTGTGTGCCTACATGGCAGAAAGAGTGTCTGTGTATGTAAGGGTGCACATACGGGGGCAGAAGGTGTGAGTGTGTGTGAGTGCCTATGTGGGAGAGTGAGTATGTGCGCATACATGGGAGAGTGACCGAGTGTGTGTGTGTGTGCCAACATGGGAGACAACGTGAGTGTGTATGTGTGTGTGTGTACAGGGCAGAGTGAGTGAATGTGTGTGTTCGTGGGATAGAGAATGAGTGTGTACGTGTGTGCATATGTGGGAGAGGGAGTGAGTGTATTTATGTGTGTGTGCGTACGTGGGAGAGAGTGATTGTGTATGTGTGTGTTTTTGGGGGAGAGAGAGTGAGTGTATGTGTGTGCATACGTGGGAGAGAGTGAGTGTGTATGTGTATGTGTGCATACATGGGAGAGAGAGTGAGTGTGTATGTGAGTGTTTTCGGGGGAGAGAGAGTGAGTGTATTTGTGTGCATACGTGGGAGAGAGTGATTGTGTATGTGTGTGTGTGCGTACATGGGAGACAGAATGAGTGTGTATGGGTGTGTTTTCAGGGAAGAGAGAGTGAGTGTATGTGTGTGCGTATGTGGGAGAGAGTGAGTGTGTATGTGTGTATGTGCGTACATGGGAGAAAGAGTGAGTTTGTATGTGTGCGTATGTACGGGGGAGAGTGAGTGCGTGTGTATGTGTGTGTGTGCGTACGTGGAAGACTTAATGAGTGTGTATGTGTGTGTGTGTACGTGGGAGAGTGTATGTATGTGTCTATGTGTATGTGCATACATGGGAGAGTAAATGAGTGTGTATGTGTGTGTGTGCGTACGTGGGAGAGAATGAGTATGCATGTATGTATGTGCGCAAACGGGGGAGAGAGAGTGAGTGTGTGTGAGTGCAATGTGGGAGAGTGAGTGTGTATGTTTGTGTGTGTGCACGTACATGGGAGAGTGAGCGAGTGTGTGTGTGCCAACATGGGAGACAATGTGAGTGTGTATGTGTGTTTGCGTATACAGGGCAGAGTGAGTGAACGTGTGTGTTCATGGGAGAGAGAATGAGTGTGTATGTGTGTGCATGTGTGGGAGAGTGTGTGAGTGTGCATGTGTGTGTGTACATGGGACAACGTGTGTGTGCGCGCGTGTTCATGGGAGAAAGCGTTTGTGTGTGTGTGTGTATGTGCATAAGTGGAAGAGTGAGTGTGTATGTATGTGTATGTGCGTACGTGGGAGACAGAGTGAGTGTGTATGTGTGTCTGTGTACGTCGGAGAGAGAGTGAGTGTGTGTGTTTGTGTTTGCATGTGTGGGATAGCAAGTGCGTGAGTGTGCATATGTGTGGGGGAGAGAGAATGAATGAGTGTGGGTTGTGTGTGTGTGTTTGTGCATATTTGGGAGAGAGAATGAGTGTGCATGTGTGTTGTGTGTGCGTAAGTGGGAGAGTGGATGAGTGTTATGTGTGTGTGCATACCTGGGAGAGAGTGAGTGTGTATGTGTGTGTGTGTGTGCATACATGGGAGAGTGAGTGAGTGTGCGTATGTGTGAGAGTGAGAGAGTGTGTGTGTGGGAAAGAGTGAGTGCATGTGTATGTATGTGTGTGTGTGTGCGTATGTGGGAGACTGAGTGAGAGTGTATATGTGTGTATGTGTACGTGGGAGAGAGAGTGATTGTGTGTGTGTGTGTACGTACATGGGAGAGAGTGAGTGTGTATGTGTGTGTGTGCTTATGTGGGAGAGTGAGTGTGTGTGTACGTGGGAGAGAGAGTGAGTGTGTATGTGTGTGTGTGCATACAGGGGAGAGAGTGAGTGTGTGCGTACATGGGAAAGTGAGAGTGAGTATGTGTGGGTGGGAAAGAGTGAGTTATTGTGTTTGTATATGTGTGTGTGCATATGTATGTATGTGTGTGTGTGTATGTGGAAGACTGAGTGTGTATGTGTGTCTGTACACATGTGGGAGAGAAAGTGAGTGTGTATGTGTGTGTGAATACATGGGAGAGAGTGTGAGAGTGTATGTGTGTGTGTGCGTTTGTGTGCATACATGGGAGAGAGAGTGAGTGTGAATGTGTGTATGTGTGTGTGTATGGGGGAGATTGAGAGTGTGTGTGTGTGTGTGTACATGGGAGAGTGAGTGAATGTGTGTGCATGTTCGTGGGAGAGAGAGTGCGTATATGTGTGCGTAGGTGGGAGAGTGAGTGAATGTGTATGTATGTGTATGTGCGTATGTGGGAGAGAGGGTAAGTGTATGTGTGTGCATACGTGGGAGAGAGTGAGTGTGTATGTGTGTGTGTGCATACATGGGAGAGAGAGTGAGTGTATGTGTGTGCATACGTGGGAGAGAGTGATTGTGTATGTGTGCATGTGCGTACATGGGAGACAGAATGAGTGTGTATGTGTGTGTTTTCGGGGGAGAGAGAGTGAGTGTATGTGTGTGCAGACGTGAGAGAGATTGAGTGTGTATGTGTGTATGTGCGTACATGGGAGAGAGAGTGAGTATGTATGTGTGTGTATGTACGGGGGAGAGTGAGTGCGTGTGTATGTGTGTGTGTGCGTGTACGTGGAAGACTGAATGAGTGTGTATGTGTGTGTGTGCGTACGTGGGAGAGAATGAGTATGCATGTATATGTGTGCGCATACGGGGGAGAGAGAGTGAGTGTGTATGTTTGTGTGTGTGCACATACATGGGAGAGTGACCGAGTGTGTGTGTGCCAACATGGGAGACAATGTGAGTGTGTATGTGTGTTTGCGTATACAGGGCAGAGTGAGTGAACGTGTGTGTTCGTGGGAGAGAGAATGAGTGTGTATGTGTGTGCGTGTGTGGGAGAGTGAGTGAATGTGCATGTGTGTGTGTACATGGGACAATGTGTGTGTGCGCGCACATGTTCATGGGAGAAAGCGTTTGTGTGTGCGCGTGTGTATGTGCATAAGTGGAAGAGTGAGTGTTTATGTATGTGTATGTGCGTACATGGGAGACAGAGTGAGTGTGTATGTGTGTCTGTGTACGTCAGAGAGAGAGTGAGTGAGTGTATATGTTTGCGTGTGTGGAAGAGTGAGTGAGTGAGTGTGGGGGAAAGAGAATGAATGTGTGTGGGTTGGACAAAGTGAGTGTAAGTGTTGTGTGTGTGTCTGTGTTTGTGCGTATGTTGGAGAGAGAGTGAGTGTGCATGTGTGTTGTGTGCGTATGTGGGAGAGTGGATGAGTGTGTATATGTGTGCGTGCACACATGGGAGAGAGAGAGTGTGTATGTGTCTGTGTGTGTACGTACGTGGGAGAGTGAGTGAGTGTATATGTGTTTGTGTACGGGGGAGAGAGTGTGAGTGTGTGTGTACATGGGAGAGCGAGTAAGTGTGTATGTGTGTGTGTCTGTGTACAGGGTAGAGTACGTGTGTGTGTGTGCATGGAAGAGTGAGTGAGTGCGTATGTGTGTGTGCGTACGTGGGAGAGAGAGTGAGCGTGTATGTGTGTGCATACGTGAGAGAGAGCGTGAGTGTGTGTGTGTACGTGGGAGAGAGAGTAAGTGTGTATGTGTGTGTGTGTATGTGGGAGAGTGAGTGTGTGTGTGGGGAGAGAGACAGCGAGTGTGTGTCGGGAAAGAGTGAGTGAAAGTGTTGTGTGTGTGTACGTCGGAGAGAGTGTGTGTACATGAGAGAGAGAGTGAGTGTACGAGTGTGTGGATGTGGGTGAGTGTTTGTGTATGTCTGTGTGTGCATGTGGGAGAGTATGTGTGTGTATGTGTGTGTGTATGTGTGCATACGTGGGAGAGTGGGTGATTTTGTGTGTGTGTATGGGTCAGAGTGAGTGAGTATGTGTGTGTTCATGGTAGAGAGAATGAGTGTGTATGTGTGTGCATATGTGGGAGAGTGAGTGGGTGTTTAAGTGTGTGTGTGTACAGGGGAGAGTGAGCGTGTGTGTGTGTGTGTACATGGGAGAGTGAGTGAGTATGTATTTGTGTGTGCGTACGTGGGAGAGAGAGTGAGTATGTATGTGTGTGTGTGCATACGTGGGAGAGAGAGTGAATGTGTGTGTGTATGTGGGAGGGTGAGTAACTGTGTGTGTGTGTGTGTGTGTGTGTGTGAGTGTATACATGGGATAGAGTGAGTATGTGTGTGGGTGAGAGAGACTGAATGTGTGTCGGTGGGAAAGAGTGAGTGAATGTGTTGTGTGTGTGCATGTGTGTGCATCGGAGAGAGTGTGTGTGTACATGGGAGAGAGAGTGAGTGTACGTGTGTGTGGACATGGTTGAGTGAGTGTGTATGTGTGTCTGCGCACGTTGGAGACAGAGTGAGTGTGTATGTGTGTGTGTGTATGTGTGCATATGTGGGAGAGTGAAGGAGTGTGTTTGTGTGTGTGTGCGTATGTGGGAGAGAATAAATATGTATGTATGCGTGTACGCATACGGGGGAGAGAGAGTTAGTGTGTGTGATTGCGTATGTGGGAGAGTGAGTGTGTAGGTTTGTGTGTGTGCGCATACATGGGAGAGTGAGCGAGTGTGTGTGTGCCAACATGGGAAACAATGTGAGTGTGTATGTGTGTGTGTGTGTGTGTACAGGGCAGAGTGAGTGAATGTGTGTGTTCTTGGGAGAGAGAATGAATGTGTATGTGTGTGCATATGTGGGAGAGGGAGTGAGTGTATTTATGTGTGTGTGCATACATGGAAGAGAGTGAGTGTATTTGTGTGTTTTCAGGGGAGACAGAGTGTGCGTATGTGTGAGAGTGAGAGTGAGTATGTGTGGGTGGGAAAGAGTGAGTTATTGTGTTTGTATGTGTGTGTGTGCGTATTTATGTATGTGTGTGTGCATATGTGGAAGACTGAGTGTGTATGTGTGTGTGTATGCATGTGGGAGAGAAAGTGAGTGTGTATGTGTGTGTGAATACATGTGAGAGAGAGTGAGAGTGTATGTGTGTGTGTTCGTGTGTATACATGGGAGAGAGAGTGAGTGTAAATGTGCGTATGTGTGTGTGTATGGGGGAGAGTGAGAGTGTGTGAATGTGTGTGTACGTGGGAGAGTGAGTGAGTGTGTGTGTGTTCGTGGAAGAGAGAGTGTGTATATGTGTGCGTAGGTGGGAGAGTGAGTGAATGTGTATGTATGTGTATGTGCGTATGTGGGAGAGAGAGTGAGTGTGTATGTGTGTGTCCGTGTGAGAGAGAGTGTGTTTATGTATACAGGAGTGAGTGAGTGTGTATGTGTAAGTGTGTTTGCACATAAATTGGAGAGTGAGTGAGTGTGTATGTGTGTGTGTGTGTACATGGGAGAGTGAATATGTGTGTGTGTGTGTGTGTGTGCACGCGTGCATGTGTTCATGGGAGAGTGTGTGTGTGTGTACATCAGAGAGTGAGTGTGTGTGTTTGTGTTTGCATGTGTGGGATAGCGAGTGAGTGATTGTGCATATGTGTGGGGGAGAGAGAATGAATGAGTGTGGGTTGTGTGTGTGTGTTTGTGCATATTTGGGAGAGAGAATGAGTGTGCATGTGTGTTGTGTGTGCGTAAGTGGGAGAGTGGATGAGTGTGTATGTGTGTGTGCATACATGGGAGAGAGTGAGTGTGTATGTGTGTGTGCATACATGGGAGAGCGAGTGAGTGTGCGTATGTGTGAGAGTGAGAGTGTGTGTGTGGGAAAGAGTGAGTGCATGTGTAGGTGTGTGTGTGTGCGTATGTGGGAGACTGAGTGAGTGTGTATCTGTGTGTATGTGTACATGGGAGAGAGAGTGATTGTGTGTGCTTGTGTACATACATGGGAGAGAGTGAGTGTCTATGAGTGTGTGTGCATATGTGGGAGATTGAGTGTGTGTGTGTACGTGGGAGAGAGAGTGAGTGTGTATGTGTATGTGTGTGTTTGTGTTCATACATGGGAGAGAGAGGGAGAGTGAATGTGTGTATGTCTGTATGTATGGGGGAGAGTGAGAGTGTGTGTGTGTGTGTGCATGGGAGAGTGAGTGAGTGTGTGTGCATGTTCGTGGGAGAGAGAGTGTGTATATGTGTGTGTAGGTGGGAGAGTGAGTGAATGTTTATGTATGTGTATGTGCGTATGTGGGAGAGAGGGTAAGTGTGTGTGTGTGCGTCCGTGTGAGAGAGAGTGTGTTTATGTATACAGGAGAGAGTGAGTGAGTGAGTGTATATGTGTAAGTGTGCTTGCACATAAATTGGACACTGAGTGAGTGTGTATGTGTGTGTGTGTACATGGGAGAGAGAGTGAGTGTGTATGTGTGTGTGTTTGCATGTGTACATGGGAGAGAGAGTGAGTGTGTATGTGTGGGTGTTTGTGTGTGTATGTGGGAGAGAGTGAGTGTGTATGTGTGTGTGCGTACATGGGAGAGAGGGTGCGTGTGTATGTGTGTGTATACATGGGAGAAAGTGGGTGTGTATGTGTGTGCACATACAGGGGAGAGAGAGAGTGAGTGTGTGTGTATGTGTGGGGGAGAGTGAGTGAGTGTGCGTATGTATGAGAATGTGTGTGAGGGAAAGAGTGAGTGCATGTGTAGGTGTGTGTGTGTGCATGCGTATGTTGGAGACTGAGTGAGTGTGTATGTGTGTGTATGTGTACGTGGGAGACAGAGTGATTGTGTGTGCTTGTGTGCATACATGGGAGAGAGTGAGTGTGTATGTGTGTGTGTGCATATGTGGGAGAGTGAGTGAGTGTGTGTGTGTACATGGGAGAGTGAGTGTGTGTGTGTGCACGCACACATGTGTTTGTGGGAGAAAGTGTGTGTGTGTGTACATCAGAGAGTGTGTGTGTTTGTGTTTGCATGTGTGGGAGAGCGAGTCAGTGAGTGTGCATATCTGTTGGGGAGAGAGAATGAATGAGTATGGGTTGGAAAAAGTGAGTGTAGATGTTGTGTGTGTGTTTGTGCATATGTGGGAGAGAGAATGAGTGTGCATGTGTGTTGTGTGTGCGTAAGTGGGAGAGTGGGTGAGTGTGTATGTGTGTGTGCATACATGGGAGAGAGTGTGTGTGTATGTGTGTGTGTGTGTGCATACGTGGGAGAGTGAGTGAGTGTGCATATGTGTGAGAGTGAGAGTGTGTGTGTGGGAAAGAGTGAGTGCATGTGTAGGTGTGTGTGTGTGTGTGCATATGTGGGAGACTGAGTGAGTGTGTATGTGTACGTGGAAGAGAGAGTGATTGTGTGTGCGTGTGTGCGTACGTGGGAAGGAGTGAGTGTGTATGTGTGTGTGTGCATATGTGGGAGAGTGAGAGAGAGTGTGTGTGTGTGTGTGTACATGGGAGAGAGAGTGAGTGTGTATGTGTGTGTGTGCATATGGGGGAGAGAGTGAGTGTGTGTGCATAAATGGGAAAGTGAGTATGTATTTGTGTGCATACATGGGAGAGTGAGTGAGTGTGTATGTGTGTATGTGTGTGCATACGAGGGGGAGTGTGTGTGTGTTTGTCAATGTGGGAGAGTGAGTGTGTGTGCGCACATGGGAGATTGAGTGAGTGTGTGTGTTTACGTGGGAGAGAGAGTGAGTGTGTGTGTATGTGCATATGTGGAAGAGAGAGTGAGTGTGTGTGTGTGTGTACATGGGAGAGAGAGTGAGAGTGTGTGTACATGGGAGAGGGAGTGAGTGTGTGTGGGTTGGAAAAAGTGAGTGTATGTGTTGTGTGTGTGTTTGTGCATATGTGGGAGATAGAGTCAGTGAGCATGTGTGTTGTGTATGCATATGTACGTGGGAGAGTGAGTGAGTGTTTATGTGCGTGTGCATACATGGGAGAGAGTGAGTCTGTATGTGTACGTGTGTATGCGTGGGAGAGGAAGTGAGTGAGTGTGCATATGTGTGAGAGTGAGAGTGTGTGTGGGCAAGAGTGAGTGCATGTGTATGTGTGTGTGTGTGTGTGTGTGTGTGCACGTATGTGGAAGACTGAGTGAGTGTGTATATGTGTGTGTCTGTGTATCTGGGAGAGAGAGTGAGTGTGAATGTGTGTGTGTAAGCGTGTGTGGGAGAGAGAGTGAATGTGAACGTGAGTGTGCGCGTATGTGGGAGAATGAGTGAGTGTGTATATGTGTGTGCGTACATGGGAGAGAGAGTGAGTGTGTGTGTGTATGTGGGAGAGGGAGTGAGTGTGTGTGTGTATGTGGAAGAGAGAGTGAGTGTGCGTGTGTACGTGGGAGAGAGAGTGAGTGTGTGTGTGTACGTGGGAGAGAGAGTGAGTGTGTGTGTGTGTACGTGGGAGAGGGAGTGAGTGTGTGTACATGGGAGTGAGAGTGAGTGTGTATGTGTACGTGGGAGAGAGAGTGAGTGTGTATGTGTGTGTGTGTGCATACATGGGAGAGGGAGTGAGTGTGTGTGTACGTGGGACAGTGAGTGAGTGTGTATGTGTATGTGTATGTGTACATGGGAGAGAGAGTGAGAGTGTATGTGTGTGTGTGCGTACGTGGGAGAGAGTGGGTGTGTATGTGTGCGCATGTACGGGGGAGAGAGAGAGTGAGTGTGTGTGTGCATGTGCGGGGAGAGAAAGTGAGTGTGTGTGTGTGCGTACATGTGAGAGTGAGTGTGTGTGCATACATGGGAGAGTGAGTGAGTGTGTGTGTGTGTGCGTATGTGTGAGAGTGTGACTGTGTATTATACAGGGGGAGAGTGGGTGAGTGTGTATATGTGTGTGTGTACATAAGAGAGAGAGTCAGTGTGTGTGTGTACGTGAGAGAGGGAGTGAGTGTGTGTGTGTATGTGGAAGAGGGAGTGAGTGTGAATGTGTACGTGGGAGAGAGAGTGAGTGTGTGTGTGTACGTGGGAAAGAGAGTGAGTGTGTGTGCGTATGTCAGAGAGTGATTGTGTGTGTGCAAACGAGGAAGAGAGAGTGAGTGTGTGTGCATACATGGGAGAGAGAGTGAGTGTGTGTGTGTGTACGTGGGAGAGAGAGTGAGTGTGTGTGTGTATGTGGAAGAGGGAGAGAGTGTGCATGTGTACGTGGAGAGAGAGTGAGTGTGTGTGTGTGTACGTGGGAGAGGGAATGAGTGTGTGTACATGGGAGTGAGAGTGAGTGTGTATGTGTACGTGGGAGAGAGAGTGAGTGTGTATGTGTGTGTGTGCATATGTGGGAGAGGGAGGGAGTGTGTGTGTACATGGCACAGTGAGTGAGTGTGTATGTGTATGTGTGTGCATATGTGGGAGAGTGAGTGAGTGAGTGTGTATGTGTATGTTTGTGTGCGTACATGGGAGAGAGAGAGTGTGTATGTATGTGTGTGTGAATGTGGGGGAGAGAGTGAGTGTGTGTGTGCGTGTACATGGTAGAGAGTGTGAGTGTGTATGTGTGTGTGTGTGCGTATGTAGCAGACTGAGTGAGTGTGTATGTGAGTGTGTAGGCATGTGGTAGAGGGATTCAGTGCGTATGTGTGTGTGTGTGCGTACATGGGAGAGAGAGTGAGAGTGTATGTGTGTGTGTTTGTGTGCGTACATGGGAGAGAGAGTGAGTGTGTATGTGTGTGTGTGCGTACGTGGGAGAGAGGGTGCGTGTGTATATGTGTGTGTATACGTGGGAGAGAGTGGGTATGTATGTGTGCGCATGTACGGGGGAGAGAGAGAGTGAGTGTGTGTGTGCATGTGTGGGGAGAGAAAGTGAGTGTGTGTGTATGCGTACATGTGAGAGTGAGTGTGTGTGCATACATGGGAGAGTGAGTGAGTGTGTGTGTGTGTGTATGCATGAGAGAGTGACTGTGTATGTATACAGGGGAGAGTGAGTGAGTGTGTATGTGTGTGTTTGCACATACGTGGGAGAGTGAGTGAGTGTGTATGCGTGTGTGTACATGGGAGAGTGAGTGTGCATGTGTGTATGTGTTTGTGGGAGAGAGAGTAAATGTGTGTGTACATCAGAGAGAGAGTGAGTGTGTGTTTATGTTTGCGTGTGTGGAAGAGTGAGTGAGTGAGTGTGCATATGTGTGGGGGAGAGAGAGTGAATGTGTGTGAATTGGAAAAAGTGAGTGTATGTGTTGTGTGTGTGTGTTTGTGCGTTTGTGGGTGAGAGAATGAGTGTGCATGTGTGTTGTGTGTGCATACGTGGGAGAGTGGGTGAGTGTGTATGTGTGTGTGCATACATGGGAGAGAGTGAGTGTGTATGTGTGTGTGTGCATACGTGGGAGAGGGAGTGAGTGAGTGTGCGTATGTGTGAGAGTGAGAGTGTGTGTGGGAAAGAGTGAGTGCATGTGTATGTGTGTGCATGTATGTGGGAGACTGAGGGAGTGTGTATGTGTGTGTCTGTGTATCTGTGAGAGAGAGTGAGTGTGCATGTGTGTGTGTATGCGTGTGTGGGAGAGAGAGTGAATGTGAATGTGTGTGTGCGCGTATGTGGGAGAGTGAGTGAGTGTGTATATGTGTGTATGTGTACGTGCGAGAGAGAGTGATTGTGTGTGTGTGTGTGTATGTAGGAGAGAGAGTGAGTGTGTATGTGTGTGCATACATGGGAGAGAGAGTGAGTGTGTATGTGTGTGTGTGCATACGGGCAGAAAGTGAGTGTGTGCGTACATGGGAGAGTGAGTGTGTATGTGTGTGTGTGTGCATACATGGGAGAGTGAGTGTGTATGTGTGTGTATGTGTGCATACATGGGAGAGAGAGTGAGAGTGAATGTGTGTATGTGTGTGAGTATGGGGGAGAGTGAGAGTGTGTGTGTGTGTGTGTGTGTGTGTACATGGGAGAGTGAGTGAGTGTGTGTGTGTTCGTGGGAGAGAAAGTGTGTATATGTGTGCATAGGTGGGAGAGTGAGTGAATGTATATGTATATGTGTGTACATGGGAGAGTGAGTGAGTGTGTGTGTATGGGGGAGAGAGAGTGAGTGTGTGTGTCTACGTGGAAGGGAGAGTGAGTGTGTGTGTATGTGGGAGAGAGAGTGAGAGTGTGTGTGTGTACGTGGGAGAGGGAGTGAGTGTGTGTACATGGGAGTGAGAGTGAGTGTGTATGTGTATGTGGGAGAGAGAGTTAGTGTTTATATGTGTGTGTGTGCATACGTGGGAGAGGGAGTGAGTGTGTGTGTACGTGGGACAGTGATTGACTGTGTATGTGTATGTGTGTCCGTACGTGGGAGAGAGAGTGAATGTGTATGTGTGCATACAGGGGAGAGAGAGTTAGTGTGTGTGTGTGGGCGTATGTAGGAGAGAGAGTCGGTGTGTATGTGTGTTTGTGTACGTACGTGGGAGAGTGAGTGTGTGTGCTTACGTGGAAGAGTGAGTGAATGAGTGTGTATGTGTGTGTTTGTGTGCGTACATGGGAGAGAGAGTGTGTATGTATGTGTGTGTGAATGTGGGGGAGAGAGTGAGTGTGTGTGCGTGTACATGGTAGACAGTGTGAGTGTGTATGTGTGTGTGTGTGCATATGTAGCAGACTGAGTGAGTGTGTATGTGTGTGTGTATGCATGTGGTAGAGGGATTGAGTGCGTATGTGTGTGTGTGTGCGTACGTGGGAGAGAAAGTGAGTGTGTATGTGTTTTGGGGTGCGTACATGGGAGAGAGAGTGAGAGTGTATGTGTGTGTGTTTGTGTGCATACATGGGAGAGAGAGTGAGTGTGTATGTGTGTGTGTATGTGGGAGAGAGTGAGAGTGTATGTGTGTTTGTGCATATGTGGGAGAGAGGGTGCGTGTGTATGTGTGTGTGTATACTTGGGAGAGAGTGGGTGTGTATGTGTGTGCACGTACGGGGAGAGAGAGAGTGAGTGTGTGTGTGTATGTGCGGGGAGAGAAAGTGAGTGTGTGTGTGTGCGTACATGTGAGAGTGAGTGTGTGTGCACACACCGGAGAGTGAATGAGTGTGTGTGTGTGCGTATGTGTGAGAGTGACTGTGTATGTATACAGGGGAGAGTGAGTGAGTGTGCATGTGTAAGTGTGTTTGCACATACGTGGGAGAGTGAGTGAGTGTGTATGTGTGTGTGTACATGGGAGAGTGAGTGTGTGTGTGTGCATGTGTTTGTGGGAGAGAGAGTGAGTATGTGTGTACATCAGAGAGAGAGTGAGTGTGTGTTTATGTTTTTGTGTGTGGGAGAGTGAGTGAGTGAGTGTGCATATGTGTGGGGGAGAGAGAGTGAATGTGTGTGAGTTGGAAAGAGTGAGTGTATGTGTTGTGTGTGTGTGTTTGTGCGTATCTGGGTGAGAGAGTGAGTGTGCATCTGTGTTGTGTGTGCGCACGTGGGGGAATGGGTGAGTGTGTATGTGTGTGTGCATACATGGGAGAGAGTGAGTGTGTATGTGTGTGTGTGCATGCGTGGGTGAGTGAGTGTGCGTATGTGTGAGAGTGAGAGTGTGTGTGGGAAAGAGTGAGTGCATGTGTATGTGTGTGTGCATGTATGTGGGAGACTGAGTGAGTGTGTATGTGTGTGTCTGTGTATCTGGGAGAGAGAATGAGTGTGCATGTGTGTGTGTATGTGTGTGGGAGAGAGAGTGAATGTGAATGTGTGTGTGTGCATATGTGGGAGAGTGAGTGAGTGTGTATATGTGTGTATGCGTACGTGCGAGAGAGAGTGATTGTGTGTGCTTGTGTGTATGTAGGAGAGAGAGTGAGTGTGTATGTGTGTGTGTGCATACGGGGAGAAAGTGAGTGTGTGGGTACATGGGAGAGTGAGCGTGTATGTGTGTGTGTGTGCATATGTGGGAGAGTGAGTGTGTATGCGTGTGTATGTGCATACGGGAGAGAGAGTGTATGTGTGTGTATGTGGGAGAGTGAGTGTGTGTGTACGTGGGAGACAGTGAGTGTGTATGTGTGTTTGTATGCGTACATGGGAGAGATTGAGTGTGTATGTGTGTGTGCGCGTACGTGGGAGAGAGAGTGACTGTGTATGTGTGTGTGTGTGTGTGTACCGGGGAGAGTAAGTGTGTGTGTACCTGGGAGAGTGAGTGAGTGTGTGTGTGTGTGTGTGTGTGTATTCATGGGAGAGAGTGCATATATGTGTGTGTACGTGGGAGAGTGAGTGAGTGTGTATGTATGTGTATGTGCGTACATGGGAGAGAGTGAGTGTGTGTGTGTATGTGGGAGGGAGAGGGAGTGTGTATGTGTGTGTATACGTGGGAGAGAGTGGGTGTGAATGTGTATGCATGTGTACCTGGGAGAGAGTGTGAGTGTGTATATGTGTGTGTGTATGTATGGGGGAGAGAGAGTGTGTGTGTGTGTGCATACGTGGGTGAGTGAGTGTGTGTTTGTGTTCATCGGAGAGAGAGTGAATGTGTGTGTGTTTACATGTGTGGAAGAGCGAGTGAGTGAGTGAGTGTGCATATGTGTGGGGGAGAGAGAGTGAATGTGTGTGCTTTGGAAAAAGTGAGTGTATGTGTTGTGTGTGTGTTTGTGCGTATCTGGGAGAGCAAGTGAGTGTGCATGTGTGTTGTGTGTGTACGTGGGAGAGTGGGTGAGTGTGTATGTGTGTGTGAATACATGGGAGAGAGAGTGAGAGTGTATGTGTGTGTGTGTTTGTGTGCATACATGAGAGAGAGAGTGAGAGTGAATGTGTGTATGTGTGTGAGTATGGGGGAGAATGAGAGTGTGTGTGTGTGTGTACATGGGAGAGTGAGTGAGTGTGTGTGTGTGTTCGTGGGAGAGAGAGTGTGTATATGTGTGCATAGGTGGGAGAGTGAGTGAATGTGTATGTATATGTGCGTATGTGGGAGAGTGAGTGAGTGTGTGTGTACGGGGGAGAGAGAGTGAGTGTGTATGTGTGTGTGTGCATACAGGGGACAGAGTGAGTGTGTGCGTACATGGGAAAGTGAGAGTGAGTATGTGTGGGTGGGAAAGAGTGAGTTATTGTGTTTGTATGTGTGTGTGAGCATATGTATGTATGTGTGTGTGCGTATTGGAAGACTGAGTGTATATGTGTGTGTGTACATGTGTGGGAGAGAAAGTGAGTGTGTATGTGTGTGTGAATGCATGGGAGAGAGAGTGAGAGTGTATGTGTGTGTGTGTTTTTGTGCATACATGGGTGAGAGAGTGAGTGTGAATGTGTGTATGTCTGTGTGTATGGGGGAGAGTGAGAGTGTGTGTGTGTGTGTGTACATGGGAGAGTGAGTGAGTGTGTGTGCGTGTTCGTGGGAGACAGAGTGTGTATATGTGTGCATTGGTGGGAGAGTGAGTGAATGTGTATGTATGTGTATGTGCGTATGTGGGAGAGAGGGTAAGTGTGTGTGTGTGCGTCCGTGTGAGAGAGAGTGTGTTTATGTATACAGGAGAGAGTGAGTGAGTGTGTATGTGTAAGTCTGTTTGCACATAAATTGGAGACTGAGTGAGTGTGTATGTGTGTGTGTGTACATGGGAGAGTGAATGTGTGTATGTGTGTGTGTTTGTGGGTGCACGCATGCACATGTGTTCGTGGGAGAGAGTGTGTGTGTGTGTACATCAGAGAGTGAGTGTGTGTGTTTGTGTTTGCATGTGTGGGAGAGCGAGTCAGTGAGTGTGCATATGTGTGGGGAGAGAGAATGAATGAGGGTGGGTTGGAAAAAGTGAGTGTATGTGTTGTGTGTGTGTGTTTGTGCATATGTGGGAGAAAGAATGAGTGTGCATGTGTGTTGTGTGTGCGTAAGTGGGAGAGTGGGTGAGTGTGTATGTGTGTGTGCATACATGGGAGAGATTGAGTGTGTATGTGTGTGTTTGTGTGCATGCGTGGGAGAGTGAGTGAGTGTGCGTATGTGTGAGAGTGAGAGTGTGTGTGTGGGAAAGAGTGAGTGCATGTGTAGGTGTGTGTGCGTGTGCATGCGTATGTGGGAGACTGAGTTACTGTGTATGTGTGTGTGCATACATGGGAGAGATTGAGTGTGTATGTGTGTGTGTGTGCATGCATGGGAGAGTGAGTGAGTGTGCGTATGTGTGAGAGTGTGTGTGTGTGGGAAAGAGTGAGTGCATGTGTAGGTGTGTGTGCGTGTGCATGCATATGTGGGAGACTGAGTTACTGTGTATGTGTGTGTATGTGTACATGGGAGAGAGAGTGATTGTGTGTGTATGTGTGTACATGGGAGAGAGTGAGTGTGTATGTGTGTGTGTGCATATGTGGGAGAGTGAGTGAGTGTGTATGTGTGTGTATGTACATGGGAGAGTGTGTGTGTGTGTGTGCACGTGCACATGTGTTCGTGGGAGAGAGTGTGTGTGTGTGTACATCAGAGAGTGTGTGTGTTTGTGTTTGCAAGGTGTGGGAGAGAGAGTGAGTGAGTGTGCATATTTGTTGGGGAGAGAGAATGAATGAGTGTGGGTTGGAAAAAGTGAGTGTATGTGTTGTGTGTGTGTGTTTGTGCATATGTGGGAGAGAGAATGAGTGTGCATGTGTGTTGTGTGTGCGTAAGTGGGAGTGTGGGTGAGTGTGCATGTGTGTGTGCATTCATGGGAGAGAGTGAGTGTATATGTGTGTGTGTGCATACGTGGGAGAGTGAGTGAGTGTGCGTATGTGTGAGAGTGTGTGTGAGGGAAAGAGTGAGTGCATGTGTATGTGTGAGAGTGTGTGTGAGGGAAAGAGTGAGTGCATGTGTATGTGTGTGAGTGTGTGCATGCGTATATGGGAGACTGAGTGATTGTGTATGTGTGTGTGTGCATACGTGGGAGAGAGAGTGATTGTGTATGTGTGCCTGTGTGCATACATTGTAGAGGGAGTGAGTGTGTATGTGTATGTGTGTGCGTACATGGGAGAGAGAGTGACTGTGTATGTGTGCATACAGGGGAGAGAGAATGAGTGTGTGTGTGTGTGAGTGTATGTAGGAGAGAGAGTCAGTGTGTATGTGTGTTTGTGTACTTACGTGGGAGAGAGAGTGTGTGTGCATACCTGGGAGAGTGAGTGAGTGTGTGTGTATGTGTGTGTTTGTGTGCGTATATGGGATAGAGAGAGTGTGTATGTATGTGTGTGTGAATGTGGGAGAGAGAGTGAGTGTGTGTGTGCGTGTACATGGTAGATAGTGTGAGTGTGTATGTGTGTGTGTGTGCGTATGTAGCAGACTGAGTGAGTGTGTATGTGTGTGTGCACGCATGTTGCAGAGGGAGTGAGTGTGAATATGTGTTGGGGAGAGAGAATGAATGAGTGTGGGTTGGAAAAAGTGAGTGTATGTGTTGTGTGTGTGTGTTTGTGCATATGTGGGAGAGAGAATGAGTGTGCATGTGTGTTGTGTGTGCGTACATGGGAGAGTGGGTGAGTGTGTATGTGTGTGTGCATACATGGGAGAGAGTGAGTATGTATGTGTGTGTGTGCATACGTGGGAGAGTGAACGAGTGTGCGTATGTGTGAGAGTGAGAGTGTGAGTGGGAAAGAGTGAGTGCATGTGTATGTGTGCGTGCATGTATGTGGGAGACTGAGTAAGTGTGTATGTGTGTGTCTGTGTATCTGGGAGAGAGAGTGAGTGTGCATGTGTGTGTGTATGCGTGTGTGGGAGAGAGAGTGAATGTGAATGTGTGTGTGCGCGTATGTGGGAGAGTGAGTGAGTGTGTATATGTGTGTATGCGTACGTGCGAGAGTGAGTGATCGTGTGTGTGTGTGTATGTAGGAGAGAGAGTGAGTGTGTATGTGTGTGCGTACATGGGAGAGAGAGTGAGTGTGTATGTGTGTGTGTGCATACGGGGAGCAAGTGAGTGTGTGCGTACATGGGAGTGTGAGTGTGTATGTGTGTGTATGTGCATACGGTAGAGAGATTGTGTGTGCATGTGTATGTGGGAGAGTGAGTGAGTGTGTGTGTGTACGTGGGAGACAGTGAGCGTGTATGTGTTTGTGTGCATACATGAGAGAGATTGAGTGTGTATGTGTGTGTGCGCATACATGGGAGAGTGAGTGAATGTGTATGTTTTTGTGTGTGTACGGGGAGAGTCAGTGCGTGTGTACCTGGGAGAGTGAGTGTGTATGCATACGTGGGAGAGAGAGTGTGTATGTGTGTGTGTGCATACGGGGAGAAAGTGAGTGTGTGCGTACATGGGAGAGTGAGTGTGTATGTGTGTGTGTGTGCATACGTGGGAGAGTGAGTGTGTATGTGTGTGTATGTGCATACGGTAGAGAGTGTGTGTGTGTGTTTATGTGGGAGAGTGAGTGAGTGGTGTGTGTGTGTATGTGGGAGACAGTGAGTGTGTATGTGTTTGTGTGCGTACATGGGAGAGATTGAGTGTGTATGTGTGTGTGCGCATATGTGGGAGAGAGAGTGAGTGTGTATGTGTGTGTGTGTATGGGGGAGAGTCAGTGCGTGTGTACCTGGGAGAGTGAGTGAGTGTGTGTGCATACATGGGAGAGAGAGTGAGTGTGTGTGTGTGTGTGTGTGTATTCATGGGAGAGAGTGCATACATGTGTGCGTAGGTGGGAGAGTGAGTGAGTGTGTATATATGTGTATATGCATACATGGGAGAGAGTGAGTGTGTGTGTATGTGGGAGAGAGTGGGTGTGAATGTGTGTGTGTGCGTAAATGGGACAGAGTGTGAGTGTGTATGTGTGTGTGTGCATGTACGGGGGAGAGAGAGTGAGTGTGTGTGTGTGCATACGTGGGTGAGTGAGTGTGTGTTTGTGTTCGTCAGAGAGGGAGTGAATGTGTGTGTGTTTGCGTGTGTGGAAGAGCGAGTGAGTGAGTGAATGTGCATATCTGTGGGGGAGAGAGAGTGAATGTGCGTGGTTTGGAAAAAGTGAGTGTATGTGTTGTGTGAGTGTGTTTGTGCATATGTGGGAGAGAGAATGAGTGTGCATGAGTGTTGTGCATAAGTGGGAGAGTGGGTGAGTGTGTATGTGTGTCTGCATGCATGGGAGAGAGTGAGTGTGTATGTGTGTGTGTGTGCATGCGTGGGAGAGCGAATGAGTGTGCGTATGTGTGAGAGTTTGTGTGTGGGAAAGAGTGAGTGCATGTGTAGTTGTGTGTGTGTGTGCAAGCGTATGTGGGAGACTGAGTGAGTGTGTATGTGTGTGTATGTGTACTTGGGAGAGAGAGTGATTGTGTGTGCATGTGTGCGTACATGGGAGAGAGTGAGTGTGTATGTGTGTGTGTGCATATGTGGGAGAGTGAGTGAGTGTGTATGTGTGTGTGTGTACATGGGAGAGTGAGTGTGTGTGTGTTTGCGCGCGCACATGTGTTCGTGGGAAAGAGTGTGTGTGTGTACATCAGAGTGTGTGTTTGTGTTTGCATGCGTGGGAGAGCGAGTGAGTGAGTGTGCATATATGTTGCGGAGAGAGAATGAATGAATGTGGGTTGGAAAAAGTGAGTGTATGTGTTGTGTGTGTGTGTTTGTGCATATGTGGGAGAGAGAATGAGTGTGCATGTGTGTTGTGTGTGCGTAAGTGGGAGAGTGGGTGTGTGTGTATGTGTGTGTGCATACATGGGAGAGAGTGAGTGTGTATGTGTGTGTGTGTACATACGTGGGAGAGTGAGTGAGTGTGCGTATGTGTGAGAGTGTGTGTGAGGGAAAGAGTGAGTGCATGTGTAGGTGTGTGTGTGTGCATGCGTATGTGGGAGACTGAGTTACTGTGTATGTGTGTGTATGTGTACGTGGGAGAGAGAGTGATTGTGTGTGCATGTGTGCGTACATGGGAGAGAGAGAGTGTGTATGTGTGTGTGTGCATATGTGGGAGAGTGATTGAGTGTGTGTGTGTACGTGCGAGAGTGAGTGTGTATGTGTATGTGTGTACATGGGAGAGTGAGTGTGTGTGTGTGTACATCAGAGAGTTTGTGTGTTTGTGTTTGCATGTGTGGGAGAGTGAGTGAGTGAGTGTGCAAATGTGTTGGGGAGAGAGAATGAATGAGTGTGGGTTGGAAAAAGTGAGTGTAGATGTTGTGTGTGTGTGTTTGTGCATATGTGGGAGAGAGAATGAGTGTGCATGTGTGTTGTGTGTGCGTAAGTGGGAGAGTGGGTGAGTGTGTGTGTGTGTGTGTGTGTGTGTGTGTGTGCATACATGGGAGAGAGTGTGTGTGTATGTGTGTGTGTGCATACGTGGGAGAGTGAGTGAGTGTGCGTATATGTGAGTGAGAGTGTGTGTGTGGGAAAGAGTGAGTGCATGTGTAGGTGTGTGTGCGTGTGCATGCGTATGTGGGAGACTGAGTTACTGTGTATGTGTGTGTGCATACATGGGAGAGATTGAGTGTGTATGTGTGTGTGTGTGCATGCATGGGAGAGTGAGTGAGTGTGCGTATGTGTGAGAGTGTGTGTGTGTGGGAAAGAGTGAGTGCATGTGTAGGTGTGTGTGCGTGTGCATGCATATGTGGGAGACTGAGTTACTGTGTATGTGTGTGTATGTGTACATGGGAGAGAGAGTCATTGTGTGTGTATGTGTGTACATGGGAGAGAGTGAGTGTGTATGTGTGTGTGTGCATATGTGGGAGAGTGAGTGAGTGTGTATGTGTGTGTATGTACATGGGAGAGTGTGCATGTGTGTTGTGTGTGCGTAAGTGGGAGAGTGGGTGAGTGTGTGTGTGTGTGTGTGTGTGTGTGCATACATGGGAGAGAGTGTGTGTGTATGTGTGTGTGTGCATACGTGGGAGAGTGAGTGAGTGTGCGTATATGTGAGTGAGAGTGTGTGTGTGGGAAAGAGTGAGTGCATTTGTAGGTGTGTGTGTATGTGTGTGTGTGCATATGTGGGAGAGTGAGTGTGTGTGTGTGTGCATACATGGGAGAGAGTGAGTGTGTATGTGTGTGTGTGCATATGGGGGAGAGAGTGAGTGTGTGTGCGTAAATGGGAAAGTGAGTATGTATGTGTGTGCATATGTGGGACAGTGAGTGAGTGTGTATGTGTGTATGTGTGTGCATACGAGGGGGAGTGTGTGTGTGTGTTTGTCAATGTGGGAGAGTGTGTTTGTCAATGTGTGTGAGTACATGGGAGAGAGAGTGAGAGTGTGAGTATGTGGGAGAGAGAGTGAGTGTGTGTGTGTGTGTGTGTGTATGTGTGAGAGGGAGTGAGTGTGTGTGGTTTGGAAAAAGTGAATGTATGTGTTGTGTGTGTGTGTTTGTGCATATATGGGTGAGAGAGTGAGTGTGCCTGTGTGTTGTGTGTGCATACGTACGTGGGAGAGTGAGTGATTGTGTATGTGTGTATGCATACACGGGAGAGAGTGAGTGTGTATGTGTACGTGTGTATACATGGGAGAGGGAGTGAGTGAGTGTGTGTATGTGTGAGAGTGAGAGTGTGTGTGTGGGCAAGATTGAGTGCATGTGTATGTGTGTGTGTGTGTGTGTGCGAGTATGTGGAAGACTGAGTGATTGTGTATGTGTGTGTCTGTGTATCTGGGAGACTGAGTGTGAATGTGTGTGTGTATGCATGTGTGCGAGAGAGAGTGAATGTGAATGTGTGTGTGCGCGTATGTGGGAGAGTGAGTGAGTGTGTATATGTGTGTGCGTACATGCGAGTGAGAGTGATTGTGTGCATGTGTGTGTGTATGTGGCTGAGAGAGTGAGTGTGCATGTGTGTGCGTACATGGGAGAGAGAGTCAGTGTGTATGTGTGTGTGTGTGCATGCGGGGAGAGAGTGAGTGTGTGTACGTGGGAGAGTGAGTCAGTGTGTGTGTGTACGTGGGAAAGAGAGTGAGTGTGTGTGCGTATGTTGGACAGTGATTGTGTGTGTGTGCATACGAGGAAAAGAGAGTGAGTTTGTGTGTGCATACATGGTAGAGAGAGTCAGTGTGTGTCTGTGTGTACGTGGGAGAGAGAGTCAGTGTGTGTGTGTACGTGGGAGAGGGAGTGAGTGTGTGTGTATGTGGGAGAGGGAGTGAGTGTGTGTGTGTACGTGGGAGAAAGTGAGTGTGTGTGTGTGTGTGTACGTGGGAGAGGGAGTGAGTGTGTGTACATGGGAGTGAGAGTGAGTGTGTATGTGTACGTGGGAGAGAGAGTGATTGTGTATGTGTGTGTGTGTGTGCATATGTGGGAGAGGGAGTGAGTGTGTGCGTATGTGGGAGAGAGAGTGAGTGTGTATGTGTGCATACAGGGGAGAGAGAGTGAGTGTTTGTGTGTGGGTGTATGTAGGAGAGAGAGCCAGTGAGTATGTGTGTTTGTGTACGTACATGGGAGAGTGAGTGTGTGTGCATACATGGGAGAGTGAGTGAGTGTGTATGTGTGTGTTTGTGTGCGTACATGGGAGAGAGTGTGTATGTATGTGTGTGTGAATGTGGGGGAGAGAGTGAGTGTGTGTGTGCATGTACATGGTAGAGAGTGTGAGTGTGTATGTGTGTGTGCATATGTAGCAGACTGAGTGAGTGTGTATGTGTGTGTGTGTACGCATGTGGTAGAGGGAGTGAGTGCGTATGTGTGTGTGTGCGTACGTGGGAGAGAAAGTGAGTGTGTTTGTGTGTGTGTGCTTACATGGGAGAGAGAGTGAGAGTGTATGTGTGTGCGTGCATACGTGGGAGAGAGGGTGCGTGTGTATTTGTGTGTGTATACATGGGAGAGAGTGGGTGTGTATGTGTGCGCATGTACGGGGGAGAGACAGAGTGAGTGTGTGTGTGTATGTGTGGGCAGAGAAAGTGAGTGTGTGTGTGTGCGTACCTGTGAGAGTGAGTGTGTGTGCATACATGGCAGAGTGAGTGAGTGTGTGTGTGTGCGTATGTGTGAGAGAGTGACTGTGTATGTATACAGGAGAGAGTGAGTGAGTGTGTATGTGTAAGTGTGTTTGCACATATGTGGGAGAGTGAGTGAGTGTGTATGTGTGTGTGTGTGCATATGAGAGAGAGAGTGTGTGTGTGTGCATACGTGGGAGAGTGAGTGAGTGTGTGTGTTTACGTGGGAGAGAGAGTGAGTGTGTGTGCGTATGTGGAAGAGTGAGTGTGTGTGTGTGCATACGAGGAAAAGAGAGTGAGTTGTGTGTATGCGTGTGTGGGAGAGAGAGTGAATGTGAATGTGTGTATGTATACAGGGGAGAGAGTGAGTGTGTGCGTACATGGGAGAGTGAGTGTGTATGTGTGTGTGTGTGTGTGTGTGCATACATGGGAGAGTGAGTGTGTATGTATGTGTGTGTGCATATGAGAGAGAGAGAGTGTGTGTGTGTGTGTGCATACGTGGGAGAGTGAGTGAGTGTGCGTATGTGTGAGAGTGTGTGTGTGGGAAAGAGTGAGTGCATGTGTAGGTGTGTGTGTGTGTGCATGCGTATATGGGAGACTGAGTGAGTGTGTATGTGTGTGTATGTGTACGTGGGAGAGAGAGTGATTGTGTGTGCGTGTGAGCGTACGTGGGAGAGAGAGAGTGTGTATGTGTGTGTGTGCATATGTGGGAGAGTGATTGATTGTGTGTGTGTATGTGGGAGAGAGAGTGAGTGTGTATGTGTGTGTGTGTACATGGGAGAGTGAGTGTGTGTGTGTGTACATCAGAGAGTGTGTGTGTTTGTGTTTGCATGTGTGGGAGAGTGAGTGAGTGAGTGTGCATATGTGTTGGGGAGAGAGAATGAATGAGTGTGGGTTGGAAAAAGTGAGTGTGGGTGTTGTGTGTGTGTGTTTCTGCATATGTGGGAGAGAGAATGAGAGTGCATGTGTGTTGTGTAAGTGGGAGAGTGGGTGAGTGTGTATGTGTGTGTGCATACATGGGAGAGAGTGAGTGTGTATGTGTGTGTGTGTGCATACGTGGGAGAGTGAGTGAGTGTGCGTATGTGTGAGAGTGAGTGTGTGTGTGGGAAAGAGTGAGTGCATATGTAGGTGTGTGTGTGTGTGTGTGTGTGTGCATATGTGGGAGAGTGAGTGAGTGTGTATGAGTACGTGGGAGAGAGAGTGATTGTGTGTGCGTGTGCGCATACGTGGGAGAGAGTGTGTGTATGTGTGTGTGTGCATATGTGGGAGAGTGAGTGAGTGTGTGTGTGTGCGTACATGGGAGACAGAGTGAGTGTGTATGTGTGTGTGTGCATATGGGGGAGAGAGTGAGTGTGTGTGTGTAAATGGGAAAGTGAGTATGTATGTGTGTGCATACGTGGGAGAGTGAGTGAGTGTGTATGTGTGTATGTGTGTGCATACGAGGGGGAGTGTGTGTGTGTTTGTCAATGTGGGAGAGTGTGTTTGTCAATGTGTGTGTGTACATGGGAGAGACAGTGAGAGTGTGAGTATGTGGGAGAGACAGTGAGTGTGTGTGTGTGTGTACGTGTGAGAGGGAGTGAGTGTGTGTGGTTTGGAAAAAGTGAGTGTATGTGTTGTGTGTGTGTGTTTGTGCATATGTGGGAGAGAGAGTGAGTGTGCCTGTGTGTTGTGTGTGCATACGTACATGGGAGAGTGAGTGATTGTGTATGTGTGTATGCATACACAGGAGAGAGTGAGTGTGTACGTGTACGTGTGTATACATGGGAGAGGGAGTGAGTGAGTGTGTGTATGTGTGAGAGTGAGAGTGTGTGTGGGCAAGATTGAGTGCATGTGTATGTGTGTGTGTGTGTGTGTGCACGTATGTGGAAGACTGAGTGAGTGTGTATGTGTGTGTCTGTGTATCTGGGAGACTGAGTGTGAATGTGTGTGTGTATGCATGTGTGCGAGAGAGAGTGAATGTGAATGTGTGTGTGCGCATATGTGGGAGAGTGAGTGAGTGTGTGTATGTGTGTGCGTACATGCGAGCGAGAGTGATTGTGTGCATGTGTGTGTGTATGTGGCTGAGAGAGTGAGTGTGCATGTGTGTGCGTACATGGGAGAGAGAGTGTGTGTGTGTGTGTGTGTGTGTGCATGCGGGGAGAGAGTGAGTGTGTGCATACGTGGAAGAGTGAGTGTGTATGTGTGTGTGTGTGCATACGGGAGAGAGAATGTGTGTGTGTACGTGGGAGAGTGAGTGAGTGTGTGTGTGTACGTGGGAAAGAGAGTGAGTGTCTGTGCGTATGTCGGAGAGTGATTGTGTGTGTGTGCATACGAGGAAAAGAGAGTGAGTTTGTGTGTGCATACATGGGAGAGAGAGTGAGTGTGTGTGTGTACGTGGGAGAGAGAGTGAGTGTGTGTGTACGTGGGAGAGGGAGTGAGTGTGTGTGCGTATGTGGGAGAGGGAGTGAGTGTGTGTGTGTACGTGGGAGAGAGAGTGTGTGTGTGTGTGTACGTGGGAGAGGGAGTGAGTGTGTGTACATGGGAGTGAGAGTGAGTGTGTATGTGTACGTGGGAGAGAGAGTGATTGTGTATGTGTGTGTGTGCATACGTGGGAGAGGGAGTGAGTGTGTGCGTATGTGGGGAGAGATAGTGAGTGTGCATGTGTGCATACAGGGGAGAGAGAGTGAGTGTTTGTGTGTGGGTGTATGTAGGAGAGAGAGTCAGTGTGTATGTGTGTTTGTGTACGTACGTGAGAGAGTGAGTGTGTGTGCATACATGGGAGAGCGAGTGAGTGAGTGTGTATGTGTGTGTTTGTGCGCGTACATGGGAGAGAGAGAGTGTGTATGTATGTGTGTGTGAATGTGGGGGAGAGAGTGAGTGTGTGTGTGCATGTACATGGTAGAGAGTGTGAGTGTGTATGTGTGTGTGTGTGTGTATGTAGCAGACTGAGTGAGTGTGTATGTGTGTGTGTGTATACATGGGAGAGAGAGTGAGAGTGTATGTGTGTGTGTGCGTATGTGGGAGAGAGGGTGCGTGTGTATTTGTGTGTGTATACATGGGAGAGAGTGGGTGTGTATGTGTGCGCATGTACGGGTGAGAGAGAGAGTGAGTGTGTGTGTGTATGTGCAGGCAGAGAAAGTGAGTGTGTGTCTGTGCGTACATGTGAGAGTGAGTGTGTGTGCATACATGGCAGAGTGAGTGAGTGTGTGTGTGTGCATATGTATGAGAGAGTGACTGCGTATGTATACAGGGGAGAGTGAGTGAGTGTGTATGTGTAAGTGTGTTTGCACATACGTGGGAGAGTGAGTGAGTGTGTATGTGTGTGTACATGGGAGAGTGAGTGTGTGTGTGTGCATGTGTTCGTGGGAGAGAGAGTGAGTGTGTGTGTACATCAGAGAGAGAGTGAGTGTGTGTTTATGTTTGCGTGTGTGGAAGAGTGAGTGAGTGAGTGTGCATATGTGTGGGGGAGAGAGAGTGAATGTGTGTGAGTTGGAAAAAGTGAGTGTATATGTTGTGTGTGTGTGTTTGTGCGTATGTGGGTGAGAGAGTGAGTGTGCATCTGTGTTGTGTGTGCGTACATGGGGGAATGGGTGAGTGTGTATGTGTGTGTGCATACATGAGAGAGAGTGAGTGTGTATGTGTGTGTGTGCATACGTGGGAGAGGGAGTGAGTGAGTGTGCGTATGTGTGAGAGTGAGAGTGTGTGTGGGAAAGAGTGAGTGCATGTGTATGTGTGTGTGCATGTATGTGGGAGACTGAGTGAGTGTGTATGTGTGTGTCTGTGTATCTGGGAGAGAAAGTGAGTGTGCATGTGTGTGTGTATGCGTGTGTGGGAAAGAGAGTGAATGTGAATGTGTGTATGTATACAGGGGAGAGAGTGAGTGTGTGTGTACATGGGAGAGTGAGTGTGTATGTGTGTGTGTGTGCATATGAGAGAGAGAGTGTGTGTGTGTGTGCATACGTGGGAGAGTGAGTGAGTGTGTGTGTTTACGTGGGAGAGAGAGTGAGTGTGTGTGCGTATGTGGAAGAGTGAGTGTGTGTGTGTGCATACGAGGAAAAGAGAGTGAGTTTGTGTGTGCATACATGGGAGAGAGAGTGAGTGTGTGTGTGTGTGTGTACGTGGGAGAGTGAGTGAGTGTGTATGTGTGTGTACATGGGAGAGTGAGTGTGTGTGTGTGCATGTGTTCGTGGGAGAGAGAGTGAGTGTGTGTGTACATCAGAGAGAGAGTGAGTGTGTGTTTATGTTTGCGTGTGTGGAAGAGTGAGTGAGTGAGTGTGCATATGTGTGGGGGAGAGAGAGTGAATGTGTGTGAGTTGGAAAAAGTGAGTGTATATGTTGTGTGTGTGTGTTTGTGCATATGTGGGTGAGAGAGTGAGTGTGCATCTGTGTTGTGTGTGCGTACATGGGGGAATGGGTGAGTGTGTATGTGTGTGTGCATACATGAGAGAGAGTGAGTATGTATGTGTGTGTGTGCATACGTGGGAGAGGGAGTGAGTGAGTGTGTGTATGTGTGAGAGTGAGAGTGTGTGTGGGAAAGAGTGAGTGCATGTGTATGTGTGTGTGCATGTATGTGGGAGACTGAGTGAGTGTGTATGTGTGTGTCTGCGTATCTGGGAGAGAAAGTGAGTGTGCATGTGTGTGTGTATGCGTGTGTGGGAAAGAGAGTGAATGTGAATGTGTGTATGTATACAGGGGAGAGAGTGAGTGTGTGTGTACATGGGAGAGTGAGTGTGTATGTGTGTGTGTGTGCATATGAGAGAGAGAGAGTGTGTGTGTGTGCATACGTGGGAGAGTGAGTGAGTGTGTGTGTTTACGTGGGAGAGAGAGTGAGTGTGTGTGTGTATGTGGAAGAGTGAGTGTGTGTGTGTGCATACGAGGAAGAGAGAGTGTGTGTGTGCATACGTGGGCGAGAGAATGAGTGCGTGTGTATGTGGGAGAGGGAGTGAGTGTGTGTGTACATGGGAAAGGGAGTGAGTGTGTGTGTTTACGTGGGAGAGGGAGTGAGTGTGTGTGTGTACATGGGAGTGGGAGTGAGTGTGGGTGTGTACGTGGGAGAGAGAGTGTGTGTGTGTGTGTACGTGGGAGAGGGAGTGAGTGTGTGTACATGGGAGTGAGAGTGAGTGTGTATGTGTACGTGGGAGAGAGAGTGATCGTGTATGTGTGTGTGTGCATACGTGGGAGAGGGAGTGAGTGTGTGCGTATGTGGGGAGAGATAGTGAGTGTGCATGTGTGCATACAGGGGAGAGAGAGTGAGTATGGGTGTGTACGTGGGAGAGCGAGTGAGTGTGTATGCGTACATAGGAGAGAGAGTTAGTGTGTATGTGTACATGGGAGAGAGAGTGAGTCTGTATGTGTGCGTGTGTACGTGGGAGAGGTAGTGAGTGTGTGTGTGTGTACGTGGGAGAGTGAGTGAGTGTGTATGTGTGTGCATACGTGGGAGAGAGATTGAGTGTGTGTGTGTACGTGGGAGAGGGAGTGATGTGTGTGTGTGTGTATGTGGGAGAGGGAGTGTGTGTGTGTACATGGGAGAGTGAGTGAGTGTGCATGTGTACGTGAGGGAGAGAGTGAGTGTGTGTGTGTACGTGGGGGAGAGAGTGAGTGTGTGTGTGTACGTGGGAGAGGGAGTGAGTGTGTGTGTTTACGTGGGGGAGAGAGTGAGTGTGTATGCGTACGTGGGAGAGTGAGTGAATGTGTATGTGTGTGCATACGTGGGAGAGAGATTGAGTGTGTGTGTGTACGTGGGAGAGGGAGTGATGTGTGTGTGTGTATGTGGGAGAGAGAGTGTGTGTGTGTACGTGGGGGAGAGAGTGAGTGTGTGTGCGTACGTGGGAGAGGGAGTGAGTGTGTGTGTACGTGGGGGAGAGAGTGAGTGTGTATGCGTACGTGAGAGAGGGAGTAAGTGTGTGTACGTGGGGGAGAGAATGAATGAGTGGCACCTTTCCCAGCTGCTCCTGCCTGCTGGCCAAACTCACAATTCTGCCCAATAAGTCTGTATGTAGTTTGTGCTAGTGTGCGTGAAGAGAGTCAGTGTGTCTGTGTGTGGGAGATAGAGTGAGGTCGTAATTTTCTTTGCCTGTTGGCTAAGGGTGTCATAGCAGGCGTGAGCAGACAAACTGGTGGGAAAGCCAAAAATTGGTTTCACATCACCATGAAACTAGTTTGCAATTGTCCTCTCCACCCGTTAATGGTGGACTGCTTTTCCCGCCACCTCACATTGGGAAGTTCATTTTCATACACCTGCATATCATTCTAAGCCCTGCTTGCTGAAATCATCCCGCATGTCAAATTTACCACCCACATCAGCAAGAAAACACATTGGTGCAGAACACGCCTCGACAAGTGTGACATGCAGAACCTGGGACTTACTGCCAGGGCCTCACTCACATCGCGGACACCCACAGAGCAGAAGATGCTGGAGACCAACAGCATCGGGACCCTGGAGGAACATGCATCACATGCTGGGTATAATCTCATGGACATGGCTCCACACAAAGCAGCTCACGGGAGGTGGAAAGTCACTGTTCAGGGTCTGCCTCGGGGATGTAAGAGGGGAGAATACAACAACTGGGGAAGTATGTGTAAGGGGGAGGAAGATGTAAGGGAAGGAGTTCAGAGAGGGGCAGGACTTTGGGAGGAGGAAGGAGTTCGGAGGTAGGACAGAGTCCAGGGGGAGGGAGGAAGGAGTCGGGGGAGGTGGGAAGAGTCGGGGGTGAAGGAAGGTGTAAGACGGTGAACATGCAAGGGAGGGGTCTGTGGAGGCCCAGGTGAACATGCAAGGGAGGGGTCTGTGGAGTTGATGACTACCTCCGGGGAGGAGAAATGAGGGTGGGCGTGATGTGAGAGAGGCGGAGGGAGCTGGTAGGGTTTAGGGGTGTGAGGGTGCGGTGGTAGTATTGGAAGGGATGACAAGGGTGGTTGGTGGGGACTCAGAAGCAGGCACGGACCCCGGAGGTGGGAAGGGGAAGGTCGGGGAGGTCAATGTGGTGGGGGTGGGATTCTTGGGAAGGTAGGGAACATGCACATTCACCTGGACATCCTGGAAAGAAAAGGGTTCTGGCTGGTCTGGGATGGTGGAAGGTGGAAGGTGATCGCAGACATCGACAGTTATGGGGAAAAGGACATGGATGACTGGGGAGGGGAAAGGATGGGGGAGCTAAAGACAAACTTCACCAGAACCATGTTTCTAACATTGAAAGTGAAATGAGCCTAGTGTTGGGTGGTGTGATCAGTGGGTGGGTGGAGGTGCAGGTCGGCTCAGATGGACAACTGAAAGAGAACCCCAGCAGGCAACATTGAAAATGCTTGGGACAGTGAGATGAGTGTGATGGAGAAAGGATCCACATGCATGAGAGTGAATGCACGAGTCTCTGAAAGGCCCTGCCACATATACACTTCTCCCTCCAGAATCACTCCTGGGCTGGCTGCGTGCAGCTGAACTGCTAGTGGGGGGTGAGGGGGTGCAGGGGGAGGACTCACGAAGCCTGTCGAAGAAGCTGACAGACAACTTTACACATTATTCAGTGAAAGTGAAAATATTTTCAGATTATAAAATGACAAATGTAACTACATGATCAGAAATTCAATGGTCGGCCATGTTGCCTCTGATGACCTCGGCATGGATTCTCTGGAGAGCTGAGGCCTTGAGGGACCCAGCTTGTTTTGGCTCTTGTGGGCCAACTGCTCCCTCTGCGATGACAGAGAAGGTTGAGGGGGTCACAGGCAAAGGGGACTCAGAGGGAGAGGACAGCCTCTGAGATCCTTGAGTGGATGACCCAGGGGTGTCCAGTTGCTGCTCCTCCTCCCTTTGGGTGCCCGAGGGCCCCGGCCTGACTCCTTGAGGGGAAAGAGCACCTGGAGGGATGTCGAGGTGCCCCATTTCCCACTCGCGTTGCCACTTCAGGGCTCACCCATGGCTCCCGCGATGCAGTGCAGGTCTGTGCACATCTCCGCATTCAGCTGGAGCAGGGTCTCCATGGTGTCCACCATCCTCCCCTTGGAGACCTCCATAGACACACATGTGAGCATCATCAGAGAGCAGGTGGACACACTGCTCTAGCTCACGTGCCACCCTGTTGAGCGATTCCAACAGCTCTGTGTGATGTTCCCTCACTTTCTGTTGCCTGCCCATGATAATTTGGAAGGCCAAATCCAGAGGCTGATCATCTGACTCTAGCCTCATACATGCCTCTTCCCCAGCTGTCCTCTGAGTGCCGGGGAGCTCAGCTGAACCTGCCTTCTCCTGCTACGGACACGTGTCCATGCGGTGACCACCAGATTATGAACCCCAGCCTGCTCTAGATCTAGGTCCCACTGAGGTGTGTGTCTCTGCGCTGGTGGAGGGTGTGGGTAAGTGCTTCCAGGCTGCTTATTTCCAGCTCTTCAATGAAGGAGGTGTCCGCTTGGCTGGAGGTGAGGACCTGGATGGAGCTGAGGGACTGGCTGGCTGAGGGTGTCGGTCGCTTGGCAGAGCTCCCTGTGAATCAAAGTGGAGACAATTAGTGCATGTCAGCAGAGTCAAAAGCAGGAGAGAGAGCACTCACAGTTGTGTTGAGAGAGGGATGATGTGTACACGATCCTCACGTGGGTGTTCTCTGCTGACCTCACGTCGCCAGAGGCACGGTCCACGTCCTTACCTGTCAGCGCGATGGCCACTCCTCAAAATGAGTAAAGGGCCTAATGTGGGCCACTCCACCAGGGACCTCTCCCTCCTGTTGTGAGTATGTTTCTCCTGCATGAAAACAGATGGAGAGATTTTGAGCAGGGCACATGGCACCGCGTTGATGTTTGTGTGGTGAGCAAAGCCATTGACGGATTGAGGATGTGAGCTGCAGAGGATATGAGCCTGATGGAGATGTGAGGGTGTGTGTGAGAGTTAGTGGCATTGTCCCTTGAGCTGTGAGATCCCTATGGACTTGTGATGTGTTTGTGTGTGTGTGTGAGTTGAGAGAAATGAGAAGAATGAGTTACCCTGGCAGAATGGAGGAGATCATTCACCCTCTTTCGGCACTGGGTGGCTGTCCTCTTTTGCAGGCATTGCCACTGACCACTGCCTCCCAAGCCACTGCTGCCACCACTTCCCATGCTGGATTGGTGACCTTGCTCACTGGCCTTTACCCAGAGTTGGGGTAGATGATTTTGCAGCGGTCCTCCACTGTGCCCAGTAGGTGCCTGAGGGAGGCATCGCTAAATCTGGGGCAGCATGTTTCCTCCCTTTAGCAGCATCAGTTCCCAGAAATTTCCTATCCCTTGAAGAGTGCTAGCACTGAGCAGGGGTGGCCTTTATATATGGCACCCAGTTTACTGAAGGCTGAGGTGACGGCAGGGTGGACAAATGAGAGGACAAATGTGAGTGTGTGTGCCGGTGATCCGGTATATTTCATGGAAATGAGGCGGGATTGGGATGATACGTCATGAAAACCCACCATTGTGGCCAGTGGGTAAAATGTCCTTCTTCCCGCCCGTTACTGCACTTAGTGCAAATCTGGGACAATTGCACCCTGAGTTTGTGCGTGGTTGTGTGTGTGTTTGTGTGTGTGTTTGTGGGTGACAGTGGGTGTGCATATGGGAGAGTGTGTGTGTGTATTTAGGGGACAGGGAGAGTGTGTGTGTGTGGGAGGGAATCACAAAATCACAGAATCACACAGAGCAGAAGAGGCCCATCAAGTCTGCACCGACACATGAGAAACACCTGACCTACCTACCTAATCCCATTTACCAGCACTTGGCCCATAGCCTTGAATGTAAAGATGTGCCAAGTGCTCATCCAGGTACTTTTTAAAGGATGTGAGGCAACTTGCCTCCACCACCCTCCCAGACAAGCGCATTACAGACTGGGTAAAAAAGTTTTTCCTCGCATCCCACCTAAACCTCCTGCCCCTCAACTTGAACTTATGTCCCCTCGTGACTGACCCTTCAACTAAGGGGAACAGCTGCCCCCTATCCACTCTGTCCATGCCCCTCATAATCTTGTACACCTCGATCAGGTCACCCCTCAGTCTTCTCTGCTCCAACGAAAACAACCCAAGTTTATACAACCTCTCTTCATAACTTAAATGTTTCATCCCAGGCAATATCCTGGTGAATCTCCTCTGCACCCCCTCCAGTGCAATCACATCCTTCCTATAATGTGGCGACCAGAATTGCACACAGTACACCAGCTGTGGCCTCACCAAGGTTCTATACAACTCCAACATGATCTCCCTATTTTTGTAATCTATGCCTCGATCGATGTGTCCCAAATGCCTTTTTCACCACCCCACTAATATGCCCCTCCGCCTTCAGAGATCTATGGACACACACGGCGAGGTGCCTTTGTTCCTCAGAACTTCCTAGCGTCATGCCGTTCATTCAATACTTTCTTGTCAAATTACTCCTTCCAAAGTGTATCACCTCACATTTTTCAGGGTTACATTCCATCTGCCACTTATCTGCCCATTTGACATCCCGTCTATATCTTCCTGTAGCCCAAGATATTCAACCTCACTGTTAACCACCCAGCCAATCTTTGTGTCAGCTGCAAACTTACTAATCCTACCCCCCACATAGTCATCTATGTCGTTTATTTAAATGACAAATAATAGGGGACCGAGCACAGATCCCTGTGTTTCGCCACTGGCTTCCAGTCACTAAAGCAGCCTTCTGTCATCACCCTCTGTCTCCTACAACTAAGCCAATTTTGAATCCACCTTGTCAAATTATCCTGTAACCCATGTGCATTTGCCTTCTTTATAAGTCTCCCATGTGGGACCTTGTCAAAGGCTTTGCTGAAATCCATATAAACTACATCAACTGCACTACCCTCATCTACACACCTGGTCACCTCCTCAAAAAATTCAATCAAATTTGTTAGGCATGACCTCCCTCTGACAAAGCCATGCTGACTATCCCTGATCAAACCTTGCCTCTCCAATTGGAGACAGATTCTCTCCTTCAGAATTTTCTCCAATAGTTTCCCTACCACTGACGTGAGACTCACTGGCCTGTAGTTACCTAGCTTATCTCTACAACCCTTCTGAAATAGCAGAACCACATTTGCTGTTCTCCAGTCCTCTGGCAACTCCTCCATGGCCAGAGAGGAATTAAAAATTTGGGTCAGAGCCCCTGCGATCTCCTCCCTTGCCTCCCTCAGCAGTCTGGGACACAAATCATCCAGACCTGGAGATTTGTCCACTTTTAAGCCTGCCAACACCTCCAATACCTTGTCACTTCCTATATCAATTTGCTTAAGAACCTCGCAGTCTCTCTCCCTGATTTCGATACCTTCATCCTCATTCTCTTGGGTGAAGACGGATGTGAAGTATTCGTTCAACACTCTACCGATGTCCTCTTGCTCCACCCATAGATTGCCCCCTTGGTCCCTTATGGGCCCTACTCTTTCCCTGGTTATCCTCTTTCCATTGATATATTTATAGAATATCTTGGGATTTTCCTTACTTTTACCAGCCAGAGCTTTCTCATATCCCCTCTTGCTCTCCTAATTGCTTTCTTAAGCTCCACCCTGTACTTTCTGTACTCCACTAATGCCTCTGCTGATTTGCTTCCCCTGTACCTGCTAAAAGCCTCTTTTTTCCTTCTCATTGTATCCTGAATATCTCTAGTCTTAAATACACTCAATGACCTGGCCTCCACAGCCTTCTGTGGCAATGAATTCCATAGATTCACCACTCTCTGGCTGAAGAAGTTTCTCCTCATCTCTGTTCTAAAAAGTCTTCCTTTTACTCTAAGGCTGTGCCCTCAGATCCTAGTCTCTCCTACTAATGGAAACAACTTCCCCACGTCCTAGGCCTTTCAGTATTCTGTAAGTTTCAATCAGATCCCCCCTCATCCTTCTAAACTCCATCGAGTATAGACCCAGAGTCCTCAAACATTCCTCATATATTAAGCCTTTCATTCCTGGGATCATTCTTTTGAACCTCCTCTGGACCCTTCCAGGGCCAGCACATCCTTCCTGAGATATGGGGCCCAAAGTTGCTCACAATATTCTAAATGTGGTCTGACCAGAGCCTTATAAAGCCTCAGCACCACATCCCTGCTTTTATATTCTAGTCCTCTCGAAATAAATGCCAACATTGCATTTGCCTTCCAAACTACCGACTCTACCTGCAAGTTAACCTTAAGAGAATACTGGACTAGGACTCCCAAGCCCCTTTGCAGACCAGATTTCTGAATTCTATCCCCATTTAGAAAATAGTCTATGCCTCTATTCTTCCTACCAAAGTTCATGACCTCACACTTCCCCACGTTGTATTCCATCTGCCACTTCTTTGTCCATTCTCCTAACCTGTCTAAATCCTTCTGCAGCCTCCCCGCCTCCTCAATACTACCTGTCCCTCCACCTATCTTTGTATCATCTGCAAACTTATCCAGAACACCCTCAGTTCCTTCATCTAGATCTTTAATGTATAAAGTGAAAAGTTGTGGTCCCAACACTGACCCTTGCAGAAATCCACTAGTCACCGGCAGCCATCCTGAGAAAGACCCCCTTATCCCCATTCTCTGCCTCCTGCCAGACAGCCAGTCTTCTATCCATGCTAGTACCTTGCCTCTAACACCATGGGCTCTTATCTTACTGAGCAGTCTCCTGTCCAGCACCTTGTCAAAGGCCTTCTGGAAGTCCAAGTAGATAACATCCATTGGCTCTTCTTTGTCAAACCTACTCATTACCTCCTCAAAGAATTCTAACAGATTTGTCAGGCATGACCTCCCCTTGATGAAACCATGCTGCCTTTGCCCTATTTTACCATGCACTTCCAAGTATTCTGAAATCCCATCCTTAATAATGGACCCTAAAATCTTACCAATGACCTAGGTCAGGCTAATCAGCCTGTAATTTCCTGTCTTTTGCCTCACACCCTTCTTAAACAGGGGGTTACATTAGCGATTTTCCAGTCCTCTGGGACCCTCCCTGACTCCGGTAATTTCTGAAAGATCACCACTAATGCCTCCACTATCTCTTCAGCTATCTCCTTCAGAACTCTGGGGTGTAATCCATCTGGTTCAGGTGATTTACCCACCTTCAGACCTTTCAGTTTTCTAGCACCTTCTCTTTGGTAATGGCCACCATACTCACCTCTGCCCCCTGTTTCTCTTGAACTTTGGGGATGTTACATCGTGAAGACTGTCACAAAGTACCTAATTCAGTTCCTCCACCATTTCTTTGTTCCCCACTACTACTTCTCCAGCGTTATTTTCCAATGCCCAATGTCCACTTTTGCCTCTCTCTGGCCCTTTATATATCTAAAAAAACTCTTGCAATCTTCTTTTATATTACTGGTTAGTTTACCCTCATATTTAATCTTCTCCCTCCTTATTTCTTTTTTAGTTGTGCTCTGTTGGCCTTTTTAGGCTTCCCAATCCTCTGGCTTCCCACTGCTCTTCACCACATTGCATGCTTTCTCTTTAGCTTTTATGCTGTCCCTGACTTCCCTTGTCAGCCATGGTTGCCTCGTCCTCCCTTTAGTATGCTTCTTCTTTGTAGGGATGAATTTTTGCTGTGTCTCCCAAAATACTTCCAGAAACTCCTGCCATTGCTGTTCCACTGTCTTTCCTGCTAGGCTCATCTCCCAGTCAATTCTGGCCAGCTCCTCCCTCATGCCTCTGTAGTTGCCTTTGTTCAACTGTAATACCGTTACATCTGATTCCAGCTTTCTCCTCTCAAATTGCAGGGTAAATTCTAACAATATTATGGTCACTTCCTCCTAAGGTTCCCTTCACCTTAAGCTCCCTTATCAAATCTGCTTCATTACACATCACTAAATCTAGAATTGCCTGTTCCTTAGTGGGCTCCACCACAAGCTACTCCAAAATGCAATCTCATAGACATTCCACAAATTCCTTTTCTGGGGATCCACTACCAACCTGATTTTCCCAGTCTACCTGCATATTGAAATCCCCCATGATCAGTGTAATCTTGCCTTTCTTCCATGCCTTTTCTATCTCCTGGTGTATCTTGTGCCCCACATCCTGACTATTGTTCGGAGGCCTGTACATAACTCCCATTATGTTTTTTTTACCTTTGCGGTTCCTCAACTCTACCCACAGAGATCCTACATCATCTGACCCTACGTCGTTTCTTGCTTTCAATTTAATTTAATTTCTTACTAACAAAGCAACCCCACCCCCTCTGCCAACCTGCCTATCTTTTCGATAGGATGTATATCCTTGGATATTTAGCTCCCAGTCCTGATCCCCTTGCAGCCATGTCTCCATGATGCCCACCACATCATACCTGCCAATTTCAATCTGCGCCACAAGCTCATTTACCTTATTTCTTATACTGCCTGCATTCAAATACAACACCTTCATTTCTGTATTTCCCATCCCCCCTCTCATTGTCATCCCTTTATTTGATGTGCTTGAAATTAGATTCCTAGCCCTTTCCAAACACTCTGTCCTATTTTGTGTTCTGGAGACTTTAATAGCCTCTCTTGGGCTCTCCTTTTTTTCAATTTTTTCATAATTTTCCATGAAGTTGAATCCACCCCCCACATGCTAATCTGCTGCTTTGTTTCCCATTAGTCATACTTCTTGGAGTTTTACCCTTCCCTCCCCCCCACTTTCTAGTTTAAAGTCCTGTTGACCACCCTATTTACCCTTTTCACTAGAACATTGGTCCCAGATCGGTTCAGGTGGAGACCATCCCAACGGTACAGATCCCCCTGTTCCAATACTGATGCCAGTGCCCCACGAAATGTAACCCCTCTTTCCCTCACCACTCCTTTAGCCATGTGTTCACTTCTCTTATTCTCATGTTCCTATGCCAATTTGCACATGGCTCGGGTAGTAATCCGGAGATTATAACCCTTGAGGACCTGTTCTTTAATTTAATTCCTAGATTCCTGATAATCCCCAAACTGGTCCTCTTTCCTAGTCTTACCTATGTTATTTGTCCCGACGTGGACCACAACAGCTGTATCCTCCCCCTCCCTCTACAATATCCTTTCAAGCTGGTCAGAGATGTCCCTAACCCTGGCACCTGGCAGGCAACATACCATGCGGGACTCTCGATCCTGCTTACAAAGGATGCTATCAATTCCCCTAATTACAGAATCCCCTATAAGTACCACTTGTCTTTTTACTCACCCCTCTTGAATGGCCCCCTGTGCCACGGTGCTGTGGTCAGCTGGCTCATCCTCCCTACAGCCCTGTTCCTCATCCACACAGGGAGCAAGTACCTCGTACCTGTTGGACAAGGTCAAGAACTGAGGCTCCTCTGTTCCTGAACACAGGATCCCTCTACCTGCCTCACTTGCAGTCACAGCCTGCTGACCCTGACCACTGACCGAACTTGACGTACTTAATCTACCGGGTGTGACCCCCTCTTGATACAAAGCATCCACATAACTCTCCCCCTCCTGGATGTGCCACAGCGTCTGGAGCCTGGACTCCAGCTCATCAATTCTGAGCCGGAGTTCCTCCAGCAACCAACACTTGCTGCAGATATGGTCACTGTGGCTCGCAATGGGATCTGCCAGCTCCCATATCATACAGCTACAGCACATTACCTGCCCAACCATCTCAACTTTGTTAATTAATTTATTAATTAGCTTTGTAGTGTTTTTTTTTCAAATTTGGTGCAGATTTCCCACCAACCAATCAGGTCACATCTTTCCTGTGACATCGCCTTTTCAGTTTTATCCTGTGTCTCCGCCACTCCTTGCGCTATTTTATCCTGTGTCTCTGCTCTCCTCGTGCTCTTTTATCCTATGTCTCCGCTCTCCTCGTGCTCTTTTATCCTGTGTCTCTGCCACTCTCCTCGCGCTCTTTAATCCGGTGTCTCTGCTGCTCTCCTCGCGCTCTTTTATCCTGTGTCTCTGCCACTCTCCTCGCGCTCTTTTATCCTGTGTCTCTGCCACTCTCCTCGCGCTCTTTTATCCTGTGTCTCCACCACTCTCCTCACGCTCTTTTATCCTGTGTCTCTGCCACTCTCCTCGCGCTCTTTTATCCTGTGTCTCCGCTCTCCTTGCGCTATTTTATCCTGTGTCTCCGCTCTCCTCGTGCTCTTTTATCCTGTGTCTCTGCCACTCTCCTCGCGCTCTTTAATCCGGTGTCTCTGCTGCTCTCCTCGCGCTCTTTTATCCTGTGTCTCTGCCACTCTCCTCGCGCTCTTTTATCCTGTGTCTCTGCCACTCTCCTCGCGCTCTTTTATCCTGTGCCTCCACTCTCCTCGCGCTCTTTTATCCTGTGTCTCCGCTCTCCTCGCGCTCTTTTATCCTGTGTCTCTGCCACTCTCCTCGCGCTCTTTAATCCGGTGTCTCTGCTGCTCTCCTCGCGCTCTTTTATCCTGTGTCTCCGCTCTCCTCGCGCTCTTTTATCCTGTGTCTCCGCTCTCCTCGCGCTCTTTTATCCTGTGCCTCCGCTCTCCTCGCGCTCTTTTATCCTGTGTCTCCGCTCTCCTCGCGCTCTTTTATCCTGTGTCTCCGCTCTCCTCGCGCTCTTTTATCCTGTGTCTCCGCTCTCCTCGCGCTCTTTGATCCGGTGTCTCCGCCACTCTCCTCGCGCTCATTTATCCGGTGTCTCCGCCGCTCTCCTTGTGCTCTTTTATCCTGTGTCTCCACTACTCCTCACGCTCTTTTATCCTGTGTCTCCACTACTCCTCGCACTCTTTTATCCTGTGTCTCCGCCACTCCTTGCATTCTTTTATCCTGTGTCTCCGCCGCTCCTCTCGCTCTTTTATCCTGTGTCTCCGCCGCTCTCCTCACGCTCTTTTATCCTGTGTCTCCACCACTCTCCTCATGCTCTTTTATCCTGTGTCTCTGCTCTCCTTGCGCTCTTTTATCCTGTGTCTCCGCCGCTCTCCTCATGCTCTTTTATCCTGTGTCTCTGCTCTCCTTGCGCTCTTTTACCCTGTGCCTCAGCTCTCCTCGTGCTCTTTTATCCTGTGTCTCCGCCGCTCTCCTCGCGCTCTTTTATCCCATGTCTCTGCTCTCCTTGCGCTCTTTTATCCTGTGTCTCCGCTCTCCTCACGCTCTTTTATCCTGTGTCTCCGCTCTCCTCATGCTCTTTTATCCTGTGTCTCCACTCTCCTTGCACTCTTATCCTGTGTCTCCGCCGCTCTCCTCGCGCTCTTTTATCCTGTGTCTCCGCTGCTCCTTGCGCTCTTTTATCCTGTGTCTCCGCCGCTCCTCACGCTCTTTTATCCTGTGTCTCCGCTCTCCTCGTGCTCTTTTATTCTGTATCTCTGCTGCTCTCCTCGCGCTCTATTATCCTGTGTCTCCGGTCTCCTTGTGCTCTTTTATCCTGTGTCTCTGCTCTCCTCGCTCTCTTTTAACCTGTGTCTCCGCCACTCTCCATACGCTCTTTTATCCTGTGTCTCCGCCGCTCTCCTTGCGCTCTTTTATCCTGCGTCTCTACCGCTCTCCTCACGCTCTTTTATCCTACGCACCCACACACATACACAGTCACTCACTCACTCTCCCCTATACACACACACATACACACTAAGTCTCTCTCCCATGTACATGCACACACACACACTCACTCACTGTTCCCCACACATATGCACACACACTCACTCTCTCTCCCACATACACACACAAACTCACTCACTGTCTCTCCCATGTACACACACACATACATACACACTCACTCACTCAGCCACAAAAACACACACACACTCTCCCACGAACATACACACACACACTCTCTCTCCCACGTACACACACACATATACACTCACTCACTCTCCCATGTACGCACACACACACACACACACTTTCTCTCCCGTGAACATGCACACACACACATTCACTCTCTCCCATGAAAGCACACACACACTCTCTCTCTCCCACGTACACACACACACACACTCACTCTCCCACGTATACACACACACACGCACACACACTCACTCTCTCTCCCACATACGCACACACACACACACTCACACTCACACTCGCTCACTCTCCCACGTACGCACACACACATTCACACTCTCTCCCCCCTACACATACACACTCACTCGCTCTCCCACGTATGCACACACACATACACTCTCACTAACTCTCCCACATATGCACTCATTCTCACTCCCCTGTACACACACACACACACACACACACCCTTTCTCCCACACACACTCTCTCTCCCACACACCCTTTCTCCCACACACACACACTATCTCTCTCCCCTGCACACACACTCACTCTCTCTCCCATGTATGCACACACACACACACTCTCTCTCTCTCCCACGCGCACACACACACACACATACACACACTCTCTCTCCCACGAACACACACACACACATACACTCACTCTCTCTCCCACGAAAGCACATATGCACTCTCTATCCCACAAAAACACACACACACACGCTCTCCCACGAACACACACACACACACACACTCTCTTTCCCACGTACACACACACACACACACTCTCTCCCACGATCACACACACACACACTCTTTCTCTCACATACGCACCCAAACACATACACACTCACTCACTCTCCCATGTACACACACACACACCCTGTCTCCCATGTACGCGCACAGACACACACTCACTCTCCCTCATACACACACATACACACTCACTCATTCTCCCTGTACACACACACACACACACACACACACTCGCTCACTCTCCCATGTGTGCACACACACACACACACACACACTCACTCTCCCATATACACACACATACACACTCACTCTCCCTCCCATCTACGCATACAGACACACACACACACTCGCTCACACTCCCACGCAGGCACACACACACATACGAACTTACTCTGTCTCCCACGTACGCGCACACACACATACACACTCACTCATTCTCCCACATGCGCACTCAGACATACTCACTCTCTCTCCCCTGTACACATACACACTCACTCTCTCTCCCATGTATGCACACACACACACTCACTCTCCCGCATACACACACATACACATACACACTCACTCATTCTCCCTGTACACACACACACACGTACACACTCACTCTCTCTCCCACCTTTGCACCCACACACTCACTCTCCCGCATACACACACATACACATACACACTCACTCATTCTCCCTGTACACACACACACACACACACACACACACACATACACACACACTCACTCTCTCTCCCATGTATATACACACACACACACACACACACACACTCGCTCGCTCTCCCCCTCACATATGCACACTCACTCACCCTCTCTCCCACGTACTCACACTAACACACAAACTCACTCACTCTCTCCCATGTACACACACACATACGTATACACTCACTCACTCTCCCATGTACGCACACACACACACACACACACACACACACACACACACACACACACATACACACACTCTCTCTCCCACGAACACACACACACACATACACTCACTCTCTCTCCCACGAAAGCACATATGCACTCTCTATCCCACAAAAACACACACACACACGCTCTCCCACGAACACACACACACACACACACTCTCTTTCCCACGTACACACACACAGACACACTCACTCACTCTCCCACGAAAGCACATATGCACTCTCTATCCCACAAAAACACACACACACACGCTCTCCCACGAACACACACACACACACACACATTCTCTTTCCCACGTACACACACACAGACACACTCACTCACTCTCCCATGTGTGCGCATATGCACTCTCTATCCCACAAAAACACACACACACACACACACGCTCTCCCACGAACACACACACACACACACACACACTCTCTTTCCCACGTACACACACACAGACACACTCACTCACTCTCCCATGTGTGCGCACACACACACACTCACTGTCCCATATACACACACATACACACTCACTCTCCCTCCCATGTACGCACACAGACACACACACACTCGCTCACTCTCCCACACGTGCACACACACACATACAAACTTACTCTGTCTCCCACGTATGAGCAGACACACATACACACTCACTCATTCTCCCACATACGCACTCAGACATACTCACTCTCTCTCCCCTGTACACACACACACACACACACACACACACACACACACACACTCTCTCCCACGTATGCACACTCACTCTCTCTGCCATGTATGCATATACACAGACATACACACTTGCTAACTCTCCCACATGCACACACACACATGCACAATCACTCACCCTCCCATGCACGCACACACACACTCACTCTTTTCCACACATGCACACACACACATACACCCTCACTCACTCTCCCACACTCACACACATTCACTGTCTCTCCCATGTACACACACACATACGCACGCACTCTCTCTCCCACATACGCACACATACACTCACTCTTTCCCACCCACACACACTCTCTCTCCCCCACACATATGCACACTCACTCATTCTCTCTCTCACATACCCACACAAATACACACTCACTCTCTCCCATGTATGCACACACACACACACACACACACACACTCACTCCCCCGTATGCGCACACACAGATTTACACTCACTCACTCTCCCACATACACACACACACTCACTCTCTCTCCTCCATACGCACACACATATACACTCACTCGCTCTCCCATGTACGCACACACACTCAGTCTCTCTCCCCCGTATGCACACACACACACACACTCACTCTCTCTCCCATGCACGCACTCACTCACTCCCCCTTACGCATGCACACACACACTCTCTTTCCCGCACACACACTCTCTCTCTTCCGCACACACACTCTCTCTCCCGCACACTCTCTCTCTCTCCCGCATGCACACTCTCTCTCCCGCACACACACTCTCTCTCTCTCCCGCACACACACTCTCTCTCTCCTGCACACACACTCTCTCTCTCTCCCACACACACACTCTCTATCCCGCACACACACTCTCTCCCGCACACACACTCTCTCCCGCACACACACTCTCTCTCTCTCCCTCACACACTCTCTCTCTCTCCCGCACACACATACTCTCTTTCTCCCGCACACACCCACACTCTCTCTCCCACACACACACTCTCTCTGTCTTTCTCCCGCACATACAATCTCTCTCTCCCACACACACTCTCTCTCTTTCTCCTGCACACACACTCTCTCTCTCCACACACACACACACTCTCTCTCTACCACACACACACTCTCTCTGTCTTTCTCCCGCACATACACTCTCTCTCCCCCACACACAAACTCTCTCTCTCCCATACACACACTCTCTCTCTTTCTCCCGCACATACACTCTCTCTCTCCCACACATACTCTCTCTCTCTACCACACACACACTCTCACTGTCTCACACACACTCACCATGGCACCTTCTGTCTCTCCGGGCCTTGCTGTCTTACGCTTTCTCTAGGCCCGCCGCAACTTTCCCCCTCCATTGTGCCCACAGCATGTCCCCCCCACCCCTCTCAGTCCCGGCAGCCCTCAGCACACTCACCACCACTGGTATTAGCTGCTCCTCCAATCAGAGAGTAGCGAGCCTATCGGCAGCAATTGTGAGAAAGGAACGGCCTCTGATTGGATGAGCAGCTGCTTACAAAATCTTGAATCTCACTTACCTGTCTTACCAGCATTTTGAACAGTAGCTCCAGGGGCTATAGTGAGGCTGGCGGGCTGCAGGTTGGACAAGCCTGATCTAAATAGTGAGAGATTGCAGAGCTCTGAAATGCAGAGGGATCTGGGTGTTTTAGTGCATGAATCACAAAAGGTTACTATGCAGATACAGCAAGTAATTAGAAAGCTAATAGCATGTTAGAATTTATTCAAGGGGAATTGATTACAAAAGTAAAGAGATTATGTTAATTTATACAGGGCATTGGTGAGACCACATCTAAAGTATTGTGTACATTATTGGTCTCCTTATTGAAGGAAGGTAGTAAATGCGTTAGAAGCAGTTCAGAGAAGGTTTACTCAACTAATACCTTTATTAGAAGAGTTGCCATATGAGGAAAGGTTGGACAGACTAGGCTTGTATCTGCTGGAGCTTAGAAGAGTAAGAGGCGACTTGATTGAAACCTTTAAAATCCTGAGGGGTCTTGGCAGGGTGGATGTGGAGAGGATGTTTCCTCTTGTGGGGGAATCTAGAACTAGGGGTCACTGTTTAAAAATAAGGGGTGGCTCATTTAGAACAGAGATGAGATGAAATGTTTTCTCTCAGAAGGCTGTGAGTCTTTGGAATTCTCTTCCTGAAAAGGCGGTGGAAGCAGAATCTTTGGATATTTTTAAGGCAGAGGTGGATAGATTCTTAGTAAGCAAGGAGGTGATAGGTTATCAGGGGAAGACAAGAATGTGGAGTTGAGGTTACAGTCAGATTGGCATTGATCTTATTAAATGGTGAAGCAGGGTTGAGGGGCCAAGTGGCCTACTCCTGCTCCTAATTTGTATATTCATATGTTTGTATGTAACCCCTCCTCATAATTTAGTCCCACAATTTTTCTATGTGGAACTGTAACCCTTAAATAGGATTTCCTTCCCCAAACTGGGTGTTCCTGGTGGGAGGCTCAGTTCCATGTTGAATATTAGGCCAATTCTGGAAGCTAAGGTTGGGTTAACTGTTCCTGGGGTGTGGAAGTGTGAAGCTCATGAAGCAACAGTCCATGAGCCTAAGTGTAGAGTGTTCATTCTATATCAATTAGGTCTAATTATATGCAGGATGGCATTTTGAAGTTTCGTTTGAGCACATATAAAGAGACATTTACTGAAACTGCAGTGTGGCTGAGTTAAGAGGTATATACTTGTAAGGTTTCACTCTGTAAATATACCTAACTGAGTAAAGATTGGATCCTGTTTCGCCCTTCACCACTGGCTTTCTAGAATAGAATATAGAGGTAGAAAATTCTACATCAGCGAAGCAAGAAAAGCCAGCTTTAATCATTCATATCAAACCAAACTCACCGTAAATCTTAAATGCATAGCATGCCTTCAGATCACGCGGGGCCATCTCACTCAGCACAGAGAACATATCCAGAAAGTCATCCAAGGTCATGTTCCCCTCACTGTCCTCAGAAAATACCTCTACAATCCTCTGGCGGAAAGGATTGTCCTGCAGTGAGAGAATAGTGTCTGGAATGATACACTGCACTAAACAATAGTGTGAAACTTTCACCATCAAACCATGGCATCAGCTTTGTAGTAAGAAACAGGTGGAAATGTTGAGTTAGCATTACAGAGGAACACACTGAGTAATTGGTCCAATCATTGCTGGGGCAAAATTTCAGTTTACATTTGGACTTTGGAAAGTGGGTTAGTTTGGCTGTATTGGATTCAGATGGGATCAAACTGCCTTGACTATGGAGGATCTTTTTTTTTAATTCTTTCATGAGATGTGGGCATCGCTGCCAAGGCCAGCATTTGTTGCCCATCCCTAATTGCCTTAGAACTGAGTGGCTTTCTAGGCCATTTCAGAGGGCAGTTAAGAGTCAACTACATTACTGTGGGTCTGGAGTCACGTCAGCCAGGCCAGGTGAAGACAGCAGATTTCTTTCTCGAAAGGACATTAGTGAACCAGATGGGTTTTTACAACAATCGATGATAGTTTCATGGTTACTATTACTGAAACTAGCTTTATATTCCACATTTACTAATTGAATTCCTGTCCCCAAAGCATTAGCCTGGGCCTCTGAATTACTAGCCCAATGACATTACCACTTATGACATCATCTCCTCATATTTAAAGGAGCTCAAGCTATTTTTTATTCAGTTAAGTATTTGATGTGTAAGTTTTTGGGATGCAGGGTGTTTTGTGGGAATAATAGCACAGTGGTAATGTGCTATTATTAATCCTAGTCCCGAGGCCTGGATTAATGCCCAGAGACATGAGTTCACATCCCACCACGTCAGCTGGGCAATTTAAATTCAATTAATTAATAAATCTGAAATAAACTGCTTGTCTCAGTTATAATGATCATGAAACTACTGGATTATCATAATAAACAACTTGATCCACCATTGTCCATTATGGAAGGAAATCTGCCATCATTACCTGCTCTGGCCTACACTTGATTCCACACCCACAGGCAACGTGGTTAGTTCTTAACTGCCTCCCAAAGTGGTTTCGCAAACCATTCAGTTTCAATGGCAATTAGGAATGGACAATAAATGCTGGCCTTATGTTGGGTTGTTTGAGATGCAGGATGTTTTAGTTCTGTTGGATTTTTAAGGCCTACACTTAATGCAATTTTAGTAAATTAGCAAATGAGTTGATAAATAGAAAACCCTTATGGATATCATACACATGACCAGTAAATGAACTGTTAATAATATTCTTCTCAGTTTCCACTACTGGGCTGGCAGAGACAAGCTTGTCTCCTGGTCACTGGTGGGTATCAGGTTGCTGGAAGATTACTGAGAGACTCCTGTCAATTAGTACTTGCTGCATTATTCAATGTGGAGCAGTGAGAGTGCTCTTAGCACAAACTGGTTTTCTGCACCCACCTACCTTCAGTTCTGGCATGCTGCCAATCAGCTCATAGGGGATCTTCACCTCGGGATTGTCCTTGTAATTGAGTGGTACTAACTGCGGAGCCAGGTCTCGATAACGGTGGAACAATCTGGAACAAGGGAAAGAGGGAGCGAGAAACACTGCTCAGTGTTTTATCAAAGTCAGAAATGGTTTGCTTGAAGTTCCTTCACTGACTTGCCTTGTCACATCACGATTCCAAATACAGAACTTACCAAATAATCATGGCTGATGAGAGCACCACAAGCCACTATTAGCTATTCAAAAAAAGGTGTCTTGTGGGAAGAGCTTGGAGCCTCTGAACAGACTCACCTTTATATAGAGCACTTGATCCCAGACAGCGAATCCCATAATAAAGATCAGCAGCTCTCTGATTGTGAATTTAACTTATCCACATCCTGTTACAGAGTCATGGCATGATACACCAGTAACAGAGATACCTTTAGCCACTTACTCCATTTTGTTCCTTATTCACCATTAACGTTCCAAAATATCAGGTCTTCACAGATCCTCACTCTCAACACAAACATCTCTTAACACATTGACTAAGCAGATACACACATCACTGAGATAACATTATCTGGGTGAAATTACCAGGGATAACGAAGGATACACAAAATGAAATGCCGTTGTTTAGACATCAGCCCTATTCCATAGAGATGGTGAATAAGCTCTAAGACTGACAACGCCACCAGCCATTTAACCATCAGGTTGCTGCACTGCCCACTATATCATCGGGTTTTCAGTCACACTTTAAGATGCTACTACCACAGTCCAGTAACAAAATTGCTCGGGTGTTGGAGAATTACCTTACTATAATGCTAACCGTTTCCAACACCTATGGCTGGTTAAAATATTTTGGAGGGAAGTGACAGATTTGTTGACTTCAAGCTGAAACAGCCGTGTTTACTCACCAATAGAAACAGAAAATGCTGGAAATACTCAAAAATTTTGACTGCATCTGTGCAGACAGAAACAAAGTGAATGTTTCAGGTGACCTTTCATCAGAAGTCCTGAAAAGTTGGCCTGCATTTTGAGTTCACAACACATTGCAATCTGGGGTGGAGGGGAGGAGGTGCACCAGGTGGTGAGGGGGGGTGCATGGGGGAGCGGAGTGGGGAAGGCGTCATACTCTGGGATGTAGGAACAGGTAACCAACCTATAAATCCTTCCAATACATCTGATGGAAGACGGAAAGAGTGAGAGAGTTTCCTGGTCAGCCATACTGCAGAAGGCAACAGCAAACCGTTGCAGTACTTTGCCAAGCATTATCATGGACCAATCCAATGGTCCATGGTCACCAATGCCTTCTTAAGCCACAGGACCTGAAGGAAGTGGAGGAGGATGGGGAAGGGAATCTGTTAATTGCGCAGTAATTGCATTTAACTGTATGCATTGTCATTCATTGGGGGGTCACTGGAGCCCATATAACAATAGATAGAGACCAAAAACTGCAGTTGTTGGGTTAGGAGGTATACACTTGTAATATGTAACTCTGTAAAAATATATAAAATTGTGTAAAAGTTGACTCCAGGTCCATCCTTCACTAACTGCCTTTCTGGAATGGAATACACAGGAGTCTGGGCAGGGATCTACACAACCCATTTCCACCATAGATGCTGCACCATCTAGAAATGCTAAGAAGAGGAAGAGTAAAAATTAACAGTAGTACAAGGGTTTGCATGTGGGGGTGTTAAACACTATTAGAATGTTTCCAATGTGAGTCACATAAATATTGTTTATTTCCACCACTTTCCTGTCTTGTCTATCCCAGATTGCTAAGTAATAAGTGACCTTCAGTTTTGTGATGATGGATGGGAAGACATGAGCAATGACACTGAGCAATGGGGTCTCTGAAAGAGAGCTTTGGTTGTTTGCAGGACTGCCTTGTGCTTGTGGCATTAGTAGGGATTGGGGGGTTCTATGGGCTACAAAACTGATTTCTGCATGTGACTGTTAGATGGTTGCACTGGTCCAACCTTATTGAACCTCACAATAACAAGGGCACCCTGGGAATCCCAAGTCGCAAGACACACCACAGGTGGTGCAATGCCTGGATCAGCTCCCACCTCCTCATTGCCCTCCTCCTCCTCCAGAGAAGCTCTGCACCTTGTTTTCCTGTAGGTCTAAGCCTCACTGCTGCGTAATGTGGAGAGCACAGCAAATCGTGACCATTCTGGGGAACCTGGCTGTGCGTACTCATGGGAACATTCAAATCTGTCCATGCACTTTCAGCCTGCTCATGCCTTCTTCGATGACACACATCTGATGGTCATGTGGCTTTCATTGTATCACCCCTGAACGGCATTAGTTGGATTCCTCATGGGTCACATTAGTTATGACTTTAAGTGGTTATCCCTTGTCTCTAAGCAGCAAGCCAGTAATTCTCCAAAGTGTGAAGAGATTAGGGAGGTTGGTTTGCTGCAGGGCAAAAGATGATGGTAGCTACCCGGGAAACCTGCACGCACCTGCAGAAAGATCTGTTTCTGGCTGTGGATCAGTTGCATGTTGATGGGGTGGAAGCTCTTCTGGCAGATGAACTCCCCTGGGTGATTTGGGCTGTCAGGATTACCATGTGTGTGTGATTGATGGCACCCTGCACCTATGGGAAGCCAGCCAGAGACAAAACCCAAGCACCTGCTCATTCGCACTGCCATCATCACAGGCAAAATTGACATAAGTGTCAGTCCTGGCAACAAAGCCATCAGTAACAATGCCTACCTCATGCATTTGTGGGTGGCTGACTGTGAGATCCTGAAAATGTCTCCAGCAAGGCCCTGGAAGCAGCCAGGAGTGAAGAGGTTAAGGGTGATGGTGACTTTGACACCACCTGCATCACTTGGCACATATTGGAGTCTTTTCTTAATTTGATCATGGGATGTGGGCATCGCTGGCTGGGCCAGCATTTATTGCCCGTGCCTATTTGCCCTTGAGAAGGTAGTGTTGAGCTGCCACCTTGAACTGCTGCAGTCCATGTGGTGTAGATACACCCACAATGCTGTTAGGAAGGGAATTCTGGGATTTTGACCCAGCGACAGTGAAGGAATGGCGATATATTTCCAAGTCAGGATGGTGAGTGACTTGGCGGGGAACTTTCAGGTGGTGGTGCTCCCATCTATCTGCTGCCCTTGTCCTTCTAGGTGGTAGTGGTCGTGGGTTTGGAAGGTGATGTCGAAGGAGCCTTGGTGAATTCATATAGTACATCTTGTAGATGGTAGACACTGCTGCTACTTTGTGTCAGTGGTGGAGGGAGTGAATGTTTAAAGTGGAGAATGGGGTGCCAATAAAGCGGGCTTCTTTGTCCTGGATGATGTTGAGCTTCTTGAGTTGGAGCTGCACTCATCCAGGCAAGTGGAGAGTATTCTACTCTCTGCCTGTAGACCTTGTATGCTGGGCATGCCCACCAGTGAGCTGTAACCACTCTCTGCTCACTTGGTCTTGTGGAGTCCTCTTGGTCCTCAGCTGAGGTCCATAGTAACACAGCACCCTGGCTGATCTGATAGATCAGAGCTCCAAAGTTCACATCAGCCACTGAATGGCCATTGCGTTCTCACGTTGCTTTCACTTGTGACTCCCAGGAAGTCCAGGAAGCCTATGGACTCACAGTTAAATTCCGAAAGCCATGTTAATATCACTGTAATAGAGTTATTAATATATTGAAATTAATAACCCATCTCTTTCGAGGGAGTTTCCTACATGCAACCTAACAAGCTCCAGTTAATATTGGCAGCTTCCCAACACTCTTACATTTTTTCTGGATTTCACCTCCAACTTGCATTCAAATCCATGTTAAAACTTTTCCATAAATTTTGTTTCTCCACAGATGCTGCCTGATCAACTGAGAATTTCCAGGATTTCCTATTTTTATTTCCAATTCCAGCATCTGCAATATTTTGCTTTAACATTTGTGTTCACTCATTAGTTTGCACCAGTTAAACAGCTTAAATTGAAAGACCATTGTAAATAAGTAGGTATCTCATTCAATTGTCTTTTGTGTCTGATCCACTTTCAATGGTGTGGGGTTACAGTGTGCAGTATGCAGTTTAAATGAAGCTAGTTGCTTTACATGTAGCCTTGTTCAGGTTATTCAATGGTGATTTGCAACATTATTATTACCCTCAAGAAAGTAGCACAGTGGACTCATGGCTAAGATCAGAACTTCTGGAGTCAGGTGACAAGGAGCAGAAGGATAACAAACTGACTAGAAAACAGTATTAAGAGAGGCAGTGTTAAAGGTTACTTTAACTGGCGAATAGTCAGAAGAAACTAGGATCAATGCTGTTATTCACCATTGATTGGCACAGATAGGATTGGCTGAGTCCTTCACTGCCATAACCATTCTCTGATTCTATGACAAAAATGATCTGGGTTTGAAAATCAGAAGTACAATTTTAAAACTTGCAGATGACACCAAATTGGGAATACAGTTAATATGGAGGCAGACTGTGACAAAATATAGGAAGACATTAATAAACTTGACCGAGGAAGAAGGTGCTGCTGATGTCACGGCGAAAGAGGAGGTCATTGAGATACTCGATGGGTTAAAAATTGATAAAGAGGAGGAATTAGAAAGTTTGGCTACAGTTAAAGTTGCTAAGTCACCATGACCATATGAGATGCATCCAAGGATACTGAGGGAAGTAAGGTTGGAAATTATGGAGTTGCTGGGGATAATCTTCCAATCCTCCTCAGATAGAGGATCGCTGCCAGACGGCCTCCTGCAGAGGTCCCCAGCATCACAGATTCACTCCATGTGATATCAAGAAACGGCTGAAGGCACTGGATACTGCAAAAGCTATGCATCCTGACAATATTCTGGCAATTGTACTGAAGACTTGTGCTCCAGAACTTGTCGCGCCCCTCGCCAAGCTGTTCCAGTACAGTCACAACACTGGCATCTACTCAACTATATGGAAAATTGCCCAGGTATGTCCTGTACACAAAATTACAGGACAAATCTAACTCAACAGTCTACTCTCCATCATCAGCAAAGTAATGGAAGGGGTCATCAACAGTGCTATCAAGCGGCACTTGCTTAGCAATAACCTGCTCACTGACACTCAGGGCGGAATCGTCCCAGATTTGCACTAAGTGTGATTGTTTTACCTATCGGCCGCAATAGCAGCCTTTCACAACGTATCATCCCAAATCCACCATATTAATTATGCATTCCTGGGAAACAAACTGTTTCCATGGAGGGGGTGGGCTCTCATTTGCCTGCCACACCACCACTTCGCTGCTTCATCACACTGGGCACCATATTTAAAGAAGAGCCACATACACACTTCTCATTGCTTCCAGCCCAGGACTGCTATAAAGAAGACAGGGCCCCGAAAGGCAAGAAGACTGCCGTCCCCAGGTTCAATGACATGTCCCTCAAGCACCTGCTGGATGCAGTAGAGGCTTGCCGGGGTATCCTCTACTCCAACTCTGGCCACAGGATGGGCAGCAACATCACTAATCCAGCACGGGAGGCGGTGGCAGCAGTGGTCAGCGCCAAAGCCCAGCAAAAGAGGACAGCCCCCCCAGTGCCACAAGAGGATGAATGGTCTCCTCCGTTCTGCCAGGGTAAGTCACTCTTCTCATCACTCTCCACTCACATACTCACAAACCCATCACACATCCACAGGGCCCTCACTCACAGCCAGTTCACGGGACATCACCAATCACTCTCTCACACACACCATCATCATCCTCATCTCATCCATAGGACCACTCACCACCCACATATACCAGGCATACTGATTATCTGGCTTGGAAGGCATCCTGGTTACACTCCATCTCTATTTATGTAGGACAAGCTGGCACATAACTAGAAGGAAAGGTCACAGACAGGTGGAGGGATGCTGGAGATCAAAGTCTGACAGAATTTGAAAACAAAGCCATCCAGCTGGCCAGCAAGGATCTGGACCAGTCCTGTGCTGACGGTGAGATCGGCGCTGCTCTACCAAGTGAGGATCCAGCAGTGCACCATCCATCAGATAACCATGCTGTGAGTGATGTGTCCTGTTTCACAAGCCACTGCCATGCACTAATTATCTCCCTTTGCTTCCGCAGGCACATCTGGGAAGCAGCCAATGGAATCCATGACCCAGGGCCTCCAATCAAGCCTCAAAGAAACTTCTGAAGAGGAATCTGAAGGCACCCTCCCTGAAGTCCCATCACAGCGCTCATCCACACCCTCCACAAGCACAGAGACACACACCTCAGTGGGACCTAGCTTTGGAATAACCACGGAATCACAATCTGATGAACACATCGCACTGTCTGATCCACAGCAGGCAGAGGCAGGGACTTCCCAGGTGTCCGGCACTTGGAGGACTGTTGGAGGCCAGAACATTGCTGAGTCCGAGTCAGATAACGAGCCTCTGGACTTGGTCATGTCAGAGTTGCTGGAGCTGCAAAGGCAAGCTCAGGAACATTAGGAATGGATGTCCGCTGCACTCCTCGGATTGCAAGGCACGATGGAGGAGTCTGCCTACCTTCAAGCTGAGGTGATAGCACCAGCATGCCAATGCAGCAAGATCAACACTGGCTGGATGGCGGCCGCCACGGAGACCTTGGACCAGGATATCACTCCTGGCTTTCCTGGTCCTGGGCGAAATGCACAAAGTTGTGTGCCCTTGCGAAGATGGCACCCGTGCCCTCATAGATGCATTTGTGGGTGGAAGCTTGTGATATCCCTCAGAGGTCACCTGTGGAGCCCTGAAAGGAGCCACTGGCATAGAAATTGAGCGCCACGGCCACTGGCAGTGGATATCCTCCATGTCCCCATGGTGCCAAATCCTGCAGCAGCTGGCAGATGTGACCAACTGGTTCCCTAGACATGTACAGACTGTATAATAAGTGGTGTGTACCTGGCACGCTTCACTTCTTCCACAACGTTGAGATCAGTAGATGCTGAATTCACTTTCTTGGGACCTTCACATAACTTCACTCATATCAAGTGTCAGTATCAAAAGCTGCACCACGGCTGCACATGGGAGGCAGGCTAAGTGGGGAAAGGTGGGGGTGAAGACAGTCCATGAAAGTGAATGGGAGAATTTCCAGGGAAGGAGGGGATGCTAGAGAGTGCCTGGGAAGGAGCGGGGCAGTCACAGAGGGGGGCAAGACAGGTGGCTCGGGTAACGGGAGGAGGCAGGGTCAGACTGGGCACGGGGGTAGTAACTCTTGTCAGCTCTGAGGGAAGGGAAGGCATGTGGAGATAGATCGTAATACAGTCCTGGGTAATGCTGGGAGGTTCAAGGGTGACAGAGGGGAAAGGAATGATGATATTGGGTGGGTCAAAGCTGATGGGGGGAAGTTTGTGTGTTACAGGAGGATGGTAGAAGGTGGTGGAGAAACTTTAAAATGTGAAGTGTACCATTTTCAAACCTGACCTTTAACACACAGTTAGTCAGTAAGTGAGATCCCTCAGGTGGGTGGTGTTCAAGGTCAGCACAAGTGGCCAATTGAAAGGACACCCTAATAATCATGAGGCAATTGGATGTGAAAAATGCTTACCTGTGTTCTCCTCCCTATGCTTGAGTCCACATTATAGCAGGTTTGTTCCAACTCATGAATTTTATAACATCGAGATCCCAGCAAGGTGTGGCCATTTGTCATCGGCTGCAGTCAGAGGCAGGGATGAGGAGAGGGAGATGGATGTCTCCAAGGGACATGGCTTCTGAATGACAACCATTCCAAATTCCTGGTCCAAACCTCCATCCTCCAGGGTGAATGGTCATGGTTGACAAGGGATCGTGCGGTTAGTTTTTCTACACTGCCAGGGCAATCGTCTCTCTATAGAGTCTCAAGGGTAGTGAGACAAGCGGATTAGTATCTGCTTGAGGCTTCTTGCACATGGCTCTCATCACCCTGGTCAAAGAGCAATGTCTCCATACACATTCATATATGAACAGGAGGAAAACCCATTTCTGGTTCTCCAGGGTATCCTTTACCTGGAAGGGGTGGGGTGGGGATCCCATGTCTGGATGGAGGCCAGGTGAAGGGCTTAGCACTGGCCTGCTGGGTTGGAGATGGAGGAAAACCTGTAAAGAACATGCTCACTAAATGTATCACATCAATATGTTCTCATGTCCACTGAGGTGTTGATGATGAAGGCTGCAGGCAACACTGCCTTGGTAATGACTCTCATCCAGATGAGGAGAAGGAGCCCTGTTAGAATTTTATATGTTTCAATCAGATCCCCTCTCATTTTTCTAAACTCTAGTTAACACAGGCCCAGTCGAACCAATTTCTCCTCATACGACAGTCCTGCCATCCCCAGTATCAGCCTAGTGAACATTCGCTGCACTCCCTCTATGGCAAGTGTATCCTTTCTTAGGTAGGGAGACCAAAACTGCACACAATACTCCAGGTGTGGTCTCACCAAGGCCCTGTACAACTGCAGTAAGATGTCCTTACTTCTGAACTCAAATCCTCTTGCAATGAAGGCGAACATACCATTTGTTCCTTCCTAATTGCTTGCTGCACCTACCTGTTTACTTTCATTCACTGATGTACAAGGACACCCAGATCCCTTTGTACATCCTCATTTCTCAATATATCATCATTTAAGTAATACTCTGCTTTTCTGTTTTTCACACCAAAGCGTATAATTTCACATTTATCGACGTTATACTGCATCTGCCATGTATTTGCCCACACACACAACTTGTCTAAATCACCCTAAAGCCTCCCTACATCCTCCTCACAACCCCACCCAGTTTTGTGTCATCAGCAAACTTGGAAATATCGCATTTGGTTCCCTCATCTAAGTCGTCTATGTATACCGTGAATAGCTGGAGCCCAAGCACTGATCTCTGCCGTACACCACTAGTCACTGCCTGCCACCTGGAAAAAAGACCTATTTATTCCCACTCTTTGTTTCTGGTCTGTCAACCAATTCTTAATCCATGCCAGTATATTACTCCCAATCCCACGTGCTTTAATTTTTCCCATTAGCCTCTTACGTGGGACCTTAACAAAAGCCTGCTTGGAATCCAAATACACCACATCCACTTGTTCTCCCTTATTTATTTCATTAGTTACATCCTCAAAAAACTCCAGTGGATTAGTTAAGCAATTTTAAATGTCTCCTCTTTGAATCTAATCCTATCCTTAATTTCTTATGTAATCCATTGTTGTAAGCCTTTCTCTTTAAGCATACCCTTAAGCTGTGGGGTGATCACATCTATAAATGTGCTATCCACAAAGCTCTCAACCTCATGGATGCACCGCAGTAACACCAGCTGCCACTCAAGTTCAAAATCTCTCAAGCTGTTGCCACAAATGGTTATCCTGAAGACAGGAAGTATCCTGTATTTCCCACATTGCACAGGATGTGCATTCTCGAGATTGGAGCAGCCCTGCCATTTCTCTATTTATTAATTAATAACCTTGGTACTGCTAATGAAACTTACCACTGGTAGTAAATCTTACCAACACTAATAAAGCTTTACCAATACAAACAAACCTTACTACTATTAATAAATTACTACTATTAATAAACTTTACCAATACTGATAAAACCTACTAATACTTTATTCACCTTACAAATAGTAATAAATCTTAATAAAAAATAGAAGCTAAGGCTCACCAGCTACCCACTTGTTATTTGTTATTAATAGTTAACATTTTTAATGTTTGTTAAACTCCCAGTTGTTTAGACTCAGTCTCTAAGCAGCAATACTTACCAGCCAATCACCTTAAGACTTTCCTGTGATGTCACTGTTTGAATTTTTTCTCTCTCTCAAACCTGAAGTTCTCCTGTAGCTGTAGCCTAGGTCTGCTCCTGTTTTCAAGTGAGTGAAAGGCCACAGAGCCTGGACCTCAAATTATTCTCTCCCTCGGGTCTAGCAATTCCCTTCCAGGTCCACTCCTGCCTCTACTCCTGCTCCTGTGTTCAGAAGAACTAAATAACATGACTTTTGATGATGACATGATATTGTCTAGCTTGCAAGAGCAATACACATGTTACACTCAAAACAGTTACCAAAGTAATCTCAGCATTTCGACATTCAATGCAGTTACTACATGTTATACAGGTAACACTGTCGAGATTTTGTTTGTGTGTGCTGATGATTTGCTCCCCTGTCCCTCTCTCATGTCTATTCCCACAGGCCCTGTCCCTGTCTCTCTCCGGTCCTGTTTTCCATCCCTCCCCACCAGCCCTGTCCCCCTCTCATGTCTAACCTCCCAGGCCCAGATCCTGTCCCTTTCCCCTCTTCCTCTACTCTGTAACTCTCTTCTGTCCAGACATGCAGCCATGAAAAGCTTGGGTTGAGTGGGGCCAAGGAAGGGTCGGTGGTGGCCAAGGAAGAACTGGGGGTGGCCAAGGAAGGGAAGGGAGTGGCCATGAAAAGCTTTTGTGTTTGGACTTTGGGATGGGCAGGGCTTTATTTAACTTGTGTGTTTGATTTGCATCTTCCACTGCAGCTGATGGCACTTACTGCATATATGATTGTCCAGGACACGAGAAGCATCCAGGAGTTCCCACATGGAATAGAATCAAGAATGGTTACAGTACTGAAGGAGACCATTTGGTCCATTGTGTCCATACTGGCTCTTTGTAAGAATTACTCAGTCAGTGGTCCCACACCCCTGCCTTTTCCCCTTAGCCTTGCAAAGTTTTTCTCTTTAGATATTTATCCAAATTCCCTTTTAAAAGCTACAATTGAATCTGCTCACACCACACTCTCAGCCAGTGCATTCCAGATCCTAACCATTCACTGTGTAAAAATGCTTTTTCCTTTCTCCCTACCTACTCTGTCCAGACGCCTCGTGATTTTGTACACCTCTATTCAACCTCCTCTCAATCTTCTCTTCTCTAAAAAGAACAGACCCACCTTCTCCAATCTATCCATGTAATTTAAATCCCTCCTCCCTGGAACTATTCTCGTGAATCTTTTCTACTCTCATTTATAAAGTCAGGATCCCGTAAGCCCAAGAACCGCTTTTTTCAACCTGTCCTGTCATCTTCAAGGATTTTTGTGCACATGTTCCCCCAGGTTCCTCTCTTCCTGCAGCCCCTTTAGAATTGTATTCCTTATTTAATATTGCTGGGATTATACCACAGGACTAAGATGCCCTGCCATGTCTCTATTTATTAGACTATTAACTGACTTAACAGGGATAAATGTAAGATCTAAATAAATAAAGACCCACCAGCTATTCACCAATCAACTTGAGCTGAAGTCACTTTATTTTATTGGAAGTTAACTTAAATGTTTTTCTAAACTCTCTTTACCTGTAAACTCAGATTTAAGATAAAAGCAAAAAACTGCGGATGCTGGAGATCCAAAACAAAAACAAAAATACTTGGAAAAACTCAGCAGGTCTGGCAGCATCTGTGGGGAGGAATACATTTAACGTTTTGAGTCCACCTGACTCTTCAACAGATGCTGCCAGACCTGCTGAGTTTTTCCAGGTATTTTTGTTTTTGTTACCTCAGATTTAAACTTACTGAAAAATTCAGAACCCTTTCATAGAAAGGGATAGTAACACTATTAATTTTTAACTTTATCCTATGTCTGATTAATTAATGTAGGTGTTTGTAATTTATGATAATTTATCAATTTGGCTTTAGTTTTATGCTAATTGGCCTTATCCTACATTATAGTTGATTAATTTATTGAATTGAGATAAAAATGAAAACTTTACTAGATACTTACCTCATTCCCTGTCTTCTGGTTTCTCCCGCTTTTCTTTGCTGCTTTCAGTCACTTACTGTGAACACTGAAACTAACCCCAACCCACAAACTCTCATAAATACTGGAACTCTCCTCCACATTCTAGACTCCACTGTCAACACTGGATCTCTTCCCCCATTTCCTCACCAACAGTACAGCCTTCAGAACTCTGCTGCTCCAAGAATCTTCTCCTCTCTATCTGTCTTGCCTCAAAGTGCTACTCCATACCAATGCTACTGACTGATCCCCACAAGGAACTGTGACTGGGAGGTTCTGACCTCACAATAACTCTACCACCAGTTCAGTGACACTAACCAGTTAAGGCAGGAACAACAGTTGGACAGGAGCATTGGCCTGTATTGATTTTGATCTGTGCAGAGATGCAATCGGGACACTCGCATGCTGATAGTCAGAGTTAAGCACAGACAACTGATCACTCACCTCAGGATTTCCTTCCCTGTGAAAAAGGTACAATCCTTTAAAAAGAAGATATTAAACAAGCTGTTAAAATAAAATAATCAATCCACATTGAAGAATGGCAATGAAATTGACAATATAGGTTTGAAGAAAGGAGGATCCTAGCTGATTCTCCCAGAATACCAACTGACATCAGGGATGAGATGTCTTAGGTATGAGGAGAGACTTGAGATACAGGGACTTTTGGTACTGGAGTAGAGGAGTTTTAAAAATTTGAAAGGTTTTGATAACATGAATGGGAAAAGGTTATTTCCTCTGGTTGCCCAGGCAGTGAGGAGGGAACATCAATTTAACATGTCACTGAGACAGTGAAGGTGGGAGCTCACAGAGTTAGGTCTTTACACAGAAGGTGGAGCATGGAATCATTTGCCACAGGAAGTGACTGAGGCAGAGACCATTGCATCTTTATGGTCTTATATCCCTTTGAAACATTTCCTATCAGGGTTAAAAATGCCCCGGCTTATCAAATCATTCCTCATGGCACATTCTCCCATAGCCTTGTTGCTCTCCTCTGTCCCCCATGTCACACTGACATGAAATGTGGACAATATCAGCCATTCCAGCACCATGTCTGGGAATCCAAAGCCAACTGACTTAGGAACTTAACAATCTGTTTGCTTTATTTATTGCCACAAAATACTGTGGTCACAGCGAACATCCATCCAACTAATAACCAGCTAACCATCCAACTAACAACCAACTAGCCATCCAACTAACAGCCAGCTAACCATCCAACCATCCAACTAACAAAGAACTAACCATTGAATTAAGCAACTAACCATCCATCTAACAGCCAGCTAACCCATCCAACCATCCACTAGCAACCAACTAACAGCCAGCTAACCATCCAACCATCCAACTAACAACCAACTAACCATCGAACTAATCAACTAATCATCCAACTAAACATTGAACTAATCAACTAACCATCCAACTAACCAACCATCCAACTAACAACCAACTAACCATCCAACCAACAACCAACTAACCATCCAACTAACAGCCAACTAACCATCTAATTAACCAACTGATCATCCAACTAACAACCAACTAAGCATCCAACCAACTAACCTTCGAACTAACAACCAACTAACAATCCAACTAACCAACTAACCATCCAACAAACTAACCATCCAACTAGCAACCAACCAACCAACTAACCATCTAACTAGTCATCCAACCAACTAACAAATTAACCATCCAACTAATGATCCAACTAACCATCCAACTAACAACCAACTAACCATCCAACTAACCGTCACATCCAACTAACGATTCAACTAGCAGCCAACTAACCATCCAACTAATCATTCAACTAACAACTAACTAACCATTCAACTAATAACCAACTAGCCATCCAACTAACTACCCAACCAACTTTTAAAAAATTAATTCACGGGATGTGGGCATCATTGGCTAGGCCAGTATTTATTGCCCATCCCTGGTTGCCCTTGAGAAGGTGGTGGTGAGCTGCCTTCTTGAATCGCTGCAGTCCATGTGATGTAGGTACACCCACAGTGCTGTTAGGGAGGGAGTTCCATGATTTTGACCCAGCGACAGTGAAGAAACAATGATATATTTCCAAATCAGGATGATGAGTGACTTGGAGGGGAACTTCCAGGTGGAGGTGTTCCCATCTATATATCTATATCTTACTGTTGCTGCCCTTCATTTGCAAAGCAGTCTGTGAAACAACAATAATTTGCATTTTCATGACACCTTTCACATCATCAAACATGCCAAGGTGCTTCACAGGAATGTTATCAAACAAAATTTAACACTGAGCCACATAAGGAGATATTAGGACAAGTGATCAAAAGGTTGGTCAGAGGAGGGACTTCAAACAGGAAATCCAGGGTAGGGCAGAGAGCTTTAGGGAGAGAAATCCGAATCTTAGGGCAGATGGATCTGAAGGCACAACTGCCAATGCTACGGGGAAGGTGAAGATATTTTGTAAGCCTAGATATGTTTTCCTCCCATTGGTGGATTTGTGGTGGAGTGGTCCCAAACCAGCCAATGTGCAAAGGTTGTAATTTCCTCCCAGAACCCTGGTTTCCCACACAGGGTGGCCTCGAGGCAGTAAATGCCCTTCACTGATGCAGCAACTCTGGGAGAGAACCATAGGCAGTCCAGGTGAGGCCCTTAATAGAAGAAAATCGCTTCTTATCAGGGGGGTGGAAGGAGGAGCCTCAGGGGTGTCAGTAACTGGAAGAGTAGATGCAGGAAGGATGTTTCCTCTGGCTGGGAGGTCCAAAACCCAGGGACATATCTCAGAATAAGAGCAGGTCATTTAGGACTGAGATGAGAAGAGATTTCCTCACTCAGACGGTGGCGAATATTTGGAATTTTCTGCCCCAGAGGGCTGTGGAGGCTCAGACATTGAGTATGTTCAAGACAGATATCGATAGATTTCTATATATTAAAAACATCAAGGGATATGGGGATAGTGCAGGGAAATGGTGTTGAAGTAGAAGATCAGCCATGATCTGATTGAGTGGCAGAGTGGGCTTGACGGGCTGAATGGTCTACTCCTATTTCTTATGCTCTCCAATGTGTCCATGGAATGATGAAATGAGGGCCTGCAGCGACACTGAGGACAAAAGAGCTTAGGAGAGTGGTGCAGGGAGGTAGCAGAAGCCATCAGTGTGGCTTAGTGCCACACCAAATGACCATACAAGGCTGGCCCAGGTGAGTCAAAGCTTTGGAGCCAACATATATCCTCTCCATCTTCATTCAACTCCTTGCCTCTCATAACTCACCCCATTTTATTCTCTTCTTCCAAAGAAAGAGGCATGGAAAGACAATTGGGGGAGGAGCAGCATCATTGAAAACTCTCAGGTCACAAGCAGATAGAAGAAGAGTCTGTGGAAGAGGATAAGGTTAGAGGTGAACCTGTGCTAAGGTCAATAAAGAATGGCCCAGGTCTCCTTATGGATAGATTTATCTGAATATAGTTCCTCAAAGAATTGCAACATCCTTACATCCACCAGCTAATTGAGAAAGACATGTGAGAACTAATAAACAAACTCTCCTGTCTTATAAAAGGTGCCACAGAAGGCAGAGAGCACTCAAACCACCACTTGGGGACTTCCTGATCCACAGCTGCTGTCACACACACGTTCACCAACTCAGTCTTACTCAAGACTGGTCAGGCAAGAGCTGTCCAGTGTTGACTGCTATTTGACGGCTCCTTTTCATACAAGTACTTAGGCTTTAGATTATTGATTTCCACTTGTTTTTGGATCAGAATAATGAGCCAGAGTTAGAGGAGTGATTGTAACTAGGAGAGAGTTAGTGGACAGATATCTTGAAACTAGGAGAGAGTTGCAGGAGAGATTGCTTTTAGGAGAGGGTTACAGGAGAAATTGTAACTAACTGAATGTTAGAGGAGCGAAGGTAACCAGGTGGGTGTTAAAGGCTGCCTCTAAAGTACTGCGTACTGTTTAAGCACGAGTTAGGCTGCCTCTACAATACTGCATACTGTATAAGACATGAGTTAGGCTGCCTCTAGAGTACTGCATACTGCATAAGGCATTGGTAAGGCTGCCTCTAGAGAAAAATGAGGGCTGTACCGTTGGAATGGTTTAGACATGAACCGTGCTGAGACAAGTGCCTTCACAAATCGCATAACTGGGGAGGTAGAGAGGGCTTTATAATAAACAAGAGGGGTGAGGGATCAAGCATGGATAGAGGTAGCAATTCAAGGTGTAGAGTCAAGACAGGAGAGCAAAATAATAATATGACAGAATGGCAGGAAGGGACAGAGAGAAAAACCTAAGACTATATCAACAGTCAAGACTAGATGTTACAAAGGTAACAAAAAAGACAAAACTGAAGGCTCTCTATCTGAATGCACATAGCATTCATAACAAAATAAATGAATTGATGGCCCACATTGAAGTAAATAAATATGATCTGATAGCACGTGGCTGCAGGATGACAAAGACTGGGTCCTTAATATTGAACAGTACATGACATTCAAGAATAAGAAGCTAGGTAAATGTGGAGGGGTAGCACTGTTAATCAAAGAAGACATTGGTGCAATAGTTAGAGATGACCTTGGTTCAGGAGATCAGGATGTAGAATTGGTCTGGGTGGAGATGAGGAATAGTAAGGGAAATAAGTCATTAGCAGGAGTGGTCTACAGGCCCCCTAACAATAGCCACAGTGCAGGACAAAGTATTCAAGAGAAAATATTGTGTGCTTGTGATAAAGGGATGGCAATAATTATGGGGAATTTTAATCCAGACATACTCTGGAAAAATCAGGTTGGCAGTAGTAGCCTGGGTGAGGAGTTCTTAGAATGCTTTCGAGATGGTTTCTTAGAGCAGCATGTTCTGGAACCAACCAGAAGGCAGGTTATTATTAGAATTGGTGTTGTGTAATGTGACAGGGTTAATTAATGACCTCAGAATAAAGGCATCATTAGGTAGCAGTGACCAGAATATGATTGAATTTTACATCCAGTTTGAAAGGGAGAAGGGCAGGCCTGAGACTAGTATCTTAAACTTAAATAAGGGCAACTATGTGGGGATGAAAGCTAAGCTAGCTGAAGTGTACTGGGAAACTAGGCTAGATGATAGATCAATAGAGAAGCAAGACATTTAAGGGGATATTTCAGAGTATTCAGAATAAGTACATTCCTACTATAAAGAAAAATTCTAAGGAGAGGACCCACCATCCGTGGTTAACTAAAGAAGTTAAGGAAAGCATCAAACTTAGGGAAAAAGCATATAACTGCACAAAGATGAGCGGCAGGACAGTTGATTGGACAGGATATAAAGAATGGCAGAGAATGACTAAAAGGTTAATCAGGAGAAAGAAATTAGTATGAGAGTACAAGAGGAGGCTAGTTAGAAACGTAAAAATGGATAGCAAGAGTTTCTATAGGTACTTAAAAAGGAAAAGAGTAAGTAAAGTGAGTGTTGGTTCTCTAGAGAGTAACAGTGGGGAGTTAATGGATAATAAGGAAATGGTGGAAGAAATGAACAAATATTATGCTTCTGTGTACACCATAGAGGATACAAAAAAAATTCCAGCAATAGCTGCAAATCGGAAGGTGAACGGGAGAAAGGAACTTGGTGAAATTGAAATCACCAGGGAAAAGATACTGAGCAAATTGATGGAGCTGCGGGCAGGTAAGTCTACAGGTTCCAATGGACTACATCCTAGGGTCTTGAAAGAGGTGGCTAATGAGGTAGTCGATGCACTGGTGTTAATTTTCCAAAATTCGCTAGATTCTGGAAAGGTTCCATCAGATAGGAAAGTAGCAAATATTCAAGAAGGGAGGGGGGCAGAAAACAGGAAACTATAGGCCAATTAGCTTGACGTCTGTCATGGGGAAGTTATTAGAATTGATCATTAAGGAGGTTATACCTGTTCACTTAGAAGAGCTCAAGGCAATAGGGAAGAGTCAGCATGATTTTGTGAAAGGAAAATCATGTTTAACCAATTTATTGGAGTAACATGCACAGTGGATAAATGGGACCCTGTAGACATACTGTACTTGGATTTCCAGAAAATATTTGATAAGGTGCCACATCAAAGATTATTACAGAAAATAAAAGTGCATGGTGTAGGGGTTAACATATTAGCATGGATAGAAGATTGGCTGGCTGGCAGAAAGCAGAGAGTATGCATAAATGCGTCTTTTTCTGATTGGCAGGATGTGACGAGTAGAGTCCCACAGGGATCTGTATTGGGGCCTCAACTTTTTACAATTGACAAGAATGACTTAGGTGAGGTATTTCGGGTATTGAGTATAAAAGCTGGGAAGTCATGCTGCAGTTGTGCAGAACCTTGGTTAAGCCACACTTGGAATATTGCATGCAATTCTGGTCACCTCATTACCAGAAGGATATGGAGGCGTTGGAGAGGGTACAGAGGAGGTATACAGGATGCTGCCTGGTCTGGAGTTTATTAGCTATGAGGAGAGGTTGGAGAAACTCAGAATGTTCTCACTAGAGCGATGGAGATTGAGGGGCAACTTGATAGATGTTTATAAAATTATGAGTGGCATGGACAGAGTTGATAGTCCCAGGGTGGAAGAGTCAATTACTAGGGGACATAGGTTTAAGGTGAGAGGAGAAAACTATAGAGGAGATGTGCAGAGCAAGTTTTTTACACAGAGGGTAGTGAGTGCAATTCGCTGCCAGAGGAGTGGAAACAGGTACGATAGTGGTGTTTAAGAGGCAGCTTGACAAATACATTAATAGGATGGGAATAGAGGGATACGGACCCAGGAAGTGCAAAATGTTTTAGTTGACGGGCAATATGATCGGCGCAGGCTTGATGGGCTGAAGGGCCTGCTCCTGTGCTGTACTTGTCTTTGTTCTTTGTTCTTTGAGGTGACTGAAGACATGGTAGCTAAATTTACAGATGACACAAATGTAGGTAGGAAAGTATGCTGTGAAGAGGACATGAGAAGGCTGCAGATGGATATAGATAGGTTGAGTGAGTGGGCACAGATCTGGCAAATGGAGTTTAATGTGGGAAAATGTAAAGTTGTTCACTTTGGCAGGAAGAACAAAAAAGCAGAGTATTACTTAAATGGAGAACCGCTGCATAATTCTGAGCTGCAGAGGGATCTAGGTGTTCATGTTCATGATTTAGGTGTAGCATGAGTCACAAAAAGTTAGTATACAGGTACAGCAAGTAATTAAGAAGGCTAGTGGAATGCTATCCTTTATTGCAAGAGGAATTGAACATAAAAGTAAGGATGTTATGCTTCAGTTATACAGGGCATGCGTGGGACCGCACCTCAAATACTGTGTGCAATTTTGGTCTCCTTATTTAAGGAAGGATGTAAATGTATTGGAGGCAGTTCAAAGGAGGTTTACTAGATTGATACCTGGAATGAGTGGGTTGTCTTACGAGGAAAGGTTGGACAGACTGAGCTTGTTTCCACTGGAGTTTAGAAGAGTGAGGGGTGATTTGATTGAAATATACAAGATCCTGAACAGCCTTGACAAGGTGGATGTCAAAAGGATGTTTCCTCTTGTGGGTGAGTCCAAATGGGAGGCACTGTTTTAAAATTAGGGGTTGCCCTTTTAGGGCAGAGATGAGGAGAAATTTTTTCTCTCAGAAGGTTGTGCGACTTAGGAATTCTCTGCCTCAAAAGGCGGTGGAGGCGGAGTCATTGACTATTTTTAAGGCAGAGGTAGAAAGATGCTTGTTAGGCAAGGGAATCAAAGGTTATCGGGGTTAGATGGGAATATGGAAATCGAAACACAAGAGTACCAGCCATGATCTTATTGAATGACGGAGCAGACTTGAGATGTCGAGTGGTCTAGTCCTGTATCCATTTCTTATGCTCTAGAGGCAGACAAACTAGTGTCTTATACAGCAGCCTAATTAGTATGTACAAGGCACTAGTCAGGCTGCCTCTAGAGTACTGCTTACCATATAAGACACCAGTTAGGATGCCTATAGAGTGTTGCGTACCATATAAGACACTAGTTAGGCTGCCTCTAGATACTGCGTATTGTATAATATGCTCATAAAGCTGCCTCTAGAGTGCTGGGTACGTATGGAACACCAGCTACACTGCCTCTTGAGTACTGTGTACCATATAACACACTAGCTAGTCTACCTCTAGAGTACTGGGTGCTGTCTAAGATACTAGTTAGGCTGTCTCTAGATACTGTATACAATATAAGACACTAGTAAGGTTGTCTGTAGAGTACATTGTACTGCAATAATCATGAGTCAGGCTGCCTCTAGAGTACCTGGGTACTGTATGAGGCACTAATTAGGTTGCCTTTAGAGTACTGCATACTATACAAGATCACTAATTAGGCTACTTGTAGAAAACACTAGTTAGGCTGCCCCTAAAGTACTGAGTACTGTATAAAACATAGTTAGGCTGTTCCTAGAGTACAGCATACTGCAAGAAACACCAGTTAGGCTGCCTAGAGAGTCGTGGGTACAGTATAAGGAACTAGTTTGACTGCCTCTAGAGTACAGTGTACTGCTGAAACACTAGTTAGACTGCCTCTAGAATACTGTACTGTAGTTACTCTGCCTCTAGAGTACTGTGTACCGTATAAAGAACTAGTTAGGCTGCCTCTAGCCTACTGTGTGCTATATAAGATACAAGTTAGGCTGCCTCTAGAGTACAGCGTGCTGTATAAGACACTAATTTGTCTGCCTCTAGAGTACTGCGTACCGTATAATGCACTCGTTTGGTTGTCTCTCGTGTTCTGGGTACTGTAAAGGACAGAAATTAGGCTGCCTCTAGAGTACTACAAACTGTATAAAACACTAGTTAGGCTGCTTGTAAAGTACTTCGTACCGTATGAGACATGAGTTAGGCTGCTTACAGAGCACTGAGTGCTGTGTAACACACTAATTCGGTTGCCTCTAGAGTACTGCGTACCATATAAAACACTAGTTAGGCTACTTCTAGATTACTGCCTACTGAATAAAACATCACTTAGACTGTCTCTAGATTACTGACTACTGAATAAAACACTAGTTAGGCTACCTCTAGAGTACTGTGTACTGTATAAGACACTAGTTTTCCTGCCTCTAGACTGCCATTTACTGTATAAGACACTAGTTAGGCTGCCTCTTGAGTACTGCCTACCGTTTAAGGCACTAATTAGCCTGTCACTAGAGTACTGCGTATCATTTCAGGCACTCATTAGGCTGCCTCTGGAGTACTGTGTAACATATATGACACTAGTTAGACAGCCTCCACAGTACTGTGCACCGCATAAAACACTTATTAGGCTGCCTGTAGAGTACTTCTTACTGTGTAAGACACTAGTTAGGCTGCCTCCAGAGTACTGCGTACCATATGAAACACTGGTTAGGCTGTTCCTAGAGTATTGCGTAACACATAAGGCATTAGCTACACCGTATCTAGAGTACTGCTTGCCATTTAAGACACTAACTAGGCTGCCTCCAGAGTACTGCATACCATATGAAACACTAGTTAGGCTGTTGCTAGAGTACTGCATAACATTTAAGGCACTTGCTACGCTGTATCTAGAGTATTGCTTGCCACTTAAGACACTAGTTAGGCTGCCTCTAGAGTACTGCATACTGTATAAGACAGTAGTTAGGCTGCCTCTTGAATACTGCATACCATTTAAGGCACTTGTTAGGCTGCCTCCAGAGTCCTACGTAACGTATACAACATTAGTTAGACTGCCTCCAGAGTGCTGCGCACCGTATAAAACACTTGTTAGGCTGCCTGTAGAATACTTCTTACTGTGTAAGACACCAGTTACGCTGCCTCTAGAGTGCTTCGTACTGTATAAGACACTAGTTCAGTTGCCTCTGGAGTACCGAATACCATATAAAACACTAGTTAGTCTGCTTCTAGACTACTTCATAACGTATACGACACAAGTTAGGCTGCCTCTAGAGTATTGCATACCATATAAAGCATTGGTTAGTCTGCCTCTAGAGAGTTGCATACAGCATAAATGACTGGTTGGGCTGCCTGTAGACTACTGCATATTGTATAAGCCGCCATTAAGGCTGCCTCAATAATACTGCATACCTTGTAAGACACTTGACCTGCTGCCTCTAGAATACTGCGTATTGTATAAGACACAGGTTAGACTGCCTCTAGCATACTCACAGAATCACAGAATTGTTACAGTGCAGTAGGAGGCCATTTGGCCCATCATGTCTGCACCAGCTCTCTAAGCATTTTAACTTAGTGCCAATCTCCTGCTTTTTCCCCATAACCTTGCACATTGTTTCTATTTAAATAATCATCCAATGCCCTCTTGAATGCCTCAACTGAACCTGCCTCCACCACATTTACAGGCAGTGCATTCCAAACCCTAACTACTCGTTGTGTGAAAAAAGTTTTTTCTCACCTCGCATTTGCTTCTTTTGCAAAACACTTTAAAACTGTGCCCTCTGGTTCTCGATCCATTTACAAGTGGGAACAGTTTCTCCCTATCTACACTGTCCAGACCCCTCATGATTTGGAAACTTCTACCAAGTTTTCACTTAGCCTTCTCCTTTCCAAGGAAAACAGTCCCAACTTCTCCAATCTTTCCTCATAATTGAAGTGTCTCATCCCTGGAACCATTCTCACAAACCTCTTCTGCACTCTCTCCAATGCATTCACATCCTTCCAATAGTGAGGTGCCCAGAACTAGTAGACAATGCTCCAGCTGAGGTCTAACCAGGTCTTATATAAGTTCATCACAACCTTCTTGCTCTTGTACTCTATGCCCCTATTAATGATGCTCAGAATACGGTATGCGTTAGAAACAGCTCTCCCTAGCTGCCCTGCCGCCATTAATGACTTATGTACATATACACCCAGGTCTCTCTGCTCCTGCGCACCCTTTAGAATAATATCCTTATTTTAAACTGTCTCTCCATAATTGGTTGCTTAGCACTTTGAGACGTCCTGAGCTCATGGAAGTTGCTATAAAAATGCAAGTTGTTCTTTCATACTAAAAGGTCTGAGGAAATATGTAGCTACTCTCAACCACCAACCCAGATCAGATCAGTTCACTTGATAACCTGGTGATTGATATCTGACCCTCACAGTAAAATATAGCAAAAGACAGAGGAGCAAGATTAGGTTATTCAGCTCCTCAACACTGTTCAGTCTTTCAGTTAGATCATGGTTGAGCTGTATGTTAACACCATCTACCTGTCTTGGTTCCAATGTCCCTCAATATCTCTCTTTTGTATCTAATATGATATTGAATTCAACAACACTAATTTATACTTCTTTCTTAGACTTATGCTGTGTACGATATAATGCACTAGTTAGGCTGCCTCTAGAGTACTGCATACGAAATAAGGCATTAGTTATCTGCCTCTAGAGTACTGTGTACTGTAATAAGACACTAGTTAGGCTGCATCTAGATTACTACGTACGATGTAAAACACTAGTTGGGCTGCCTATAGATGATTGCATACCGTAAAAGAGACTAATTAGGCTGTCTCTAGAACACTGCGTACTGCATAAAACACTAGTTAGTCTGCCTATAGAGGACTGCATAGCATATAAGACACAACTTAGGCTACTTCTAGAGTACTGAGTACCATATAAGATACTGATTCGGCTGTTTCTGGAGTACTGTGAACCGTATAAGACACTAATTAAGTTGAAATGAGAGTACCGCATATCGTGAAAAACACTAGGCTGCCCGTAGAGTTACTGCATACCGTATGAGACTCTAATTAGGCTGCCACTAGTCTACTACATACTGTATCAGGCACTAGTTAGGCTGCCTCTAGAATACTGCATACCATATAAGACCTTGGTTAGTCTGCCTATAGAGTACTGCATAGCATTTAAGACACGGGTTACGCTGCCTCTCAAGATCTCCGTGCTGCATATGACACTAGTTACACTTTCAAGACTACTGAGTCCCCTATAAAGCACTAGTTATGCCTCCAGAGTACTGCCTACCTCATAAGGCACTAGGTAGGTTGTTTCTAGAGTACTGTATACCATATTATGTAGTAGTTAGGCTCCTTCTAGAGTACTGCGTACCTTATAAAACATTAGTTAGGTGGCATCTATATTTCAATCCAACTTCACCTGCTCCACCCCCTTTAAACAGTATAAATGTCATCATACTTTTTACTTCTCTTTAGCTCTGAAGAAGAGTCATATGGACTCAGAATATTAACTCTGTTTTTTTTCTCTCCTCAGATGCTATTAGACCTGCTGAGTTTTTCCAGCATTTTCTGTTTTTGTATTAGTTAGCTAGCCTCTGGAGTACTGTGTACCATGTTAGGCTGCCTCTAGAGTACTCTGTACTGTATGAGACAGTAGTTAGGCTGCCTCTAGAGTAGTGCATGCCGTATAAATCATTAGTTAGGCGGAATCTAATGTACTGCCTATCTTTTAAGACACCAGTTAGGCTGCATCGAGAGTACTGCATATAAGACAGTAGTTCAGCTGCTTCTGGAGTACTGCATACTGTATAAGACACTAGTTATACTTCCTCTAGACTACTGCGTACCATATAAAGCCATAGTTAGGCTTCCTCTAGGTTACTGAGTTCCTCTAGGTTACTGAATGCCATATACGACACTAGTTGGACTCACTTTAGACTACTGCCTACCTTATAAGATACTAGTTGGGTTGTCTCTAGAGTACTGCGTACCATATTATGTACTACTTAAGCTGCCTCTAAAGAACTGCATACTGTATAAAACACCAGTTAGGCTGCAACTAGAGTACTGCGTACTGTATAAGACACTAGTTAGGTTGATGCCAGACTACAAATTACTGTATAGAACACTAGTTAGGCTGCCTCTGGAGTACTGCATATCGTATAAGATGCTAGTTTAGGCTGCCTCTAGAGTACTGCGTACTGTATAGGACACTAGTTAGGCTACCTTTATACAGCTGGGTATCATATAAAGCTTTAGTTAAGCTGCCTGTAGAATACTGTATACCATATTAGACACTAGTTAGGCTGGCTTGCAAGTACTGTGTAACATATAAGACTTTAGTTCATTTGCCTCTGGAGTACTGTGTACTGCACAAAACACTAGTTACATTGTCCCTAGAGTACTGCGTACTGCAGAAAATACTAGTTAGACTCCCTCTAGAGTACTGGGTACTGTATAAGACACAAGTTAGGCTGCCTCCAGAGTATTGTGTGCTGTATATGACACTAGCTAGACTTCTTCTAGATTGCTACATATCGTATAAGCCATTAGTTAGGCTGCCTCTAGAGTACTGTGTAATGTTTTAAGACAGTAGTTTGCCTGCCTATACTGTATACTACAAAAGAGACTGGTTAGGCTATGTTGGGAGCACTGCGTACTGCATAAAACACTAGGTACACTTCCTCTAGACTACTCTGTACTGTATAAGGCAGAAGGTGGGCTGCCTTGAGTACCATGTACCGTATAAGGCACTAATTAGGCTTCTTCTACACTACTGCATATTGCATACGACACTCGGCTGCCTCTACAATACCGTGTAGCATACAAGACATTAGTTCGGCTGCCTCTGGAGTACTGCATACCATATAAGATACTAGTTCAGCTGTCTCTGGAGTACTACATACTGTATAAGACACTAGTTGGGCTTCCTCTAGAGTACTGCATACCATATACTGAGATGGGGAGAAATTTCTTCACCCAGAGAGTGGTTAGCCTGTGGAATTTGCTTCTTATGGCTCTTGGGGCAAAAGGGATCAAAGGCTATAGGGAGAAAGCGGGAGCAGGCTATTAAGTTGAATGATCAGCCATGATCATAATGAATGGCGGAGCAGGTTTGAAGGGCCGAATGGCCTACTCTTGCACCTGTTTTCTATGTTTCTATTTAAGACACAAGTTAGGCTGCCTCTAGAGTACTGCGTACTTTTTTTTGTCTGCACTGGAGTGCTACGTTTTGGCTGCAGTAGAGAACTTCAGTTGGAGTTTTGTGACAGGAATTTAAGGGTTAAACGAAGGGTTAAATTCTATCTAAAATCTTGTCCTTCTTTAATTTAGCAATTAACTAAAAGCTGCTGTTCGGGTTGAAAGAAGGTGAATTTTAGCTCTTTTAAAGCCAACCAAATAAACTAAATTAGCAAAATGAGGGATAAAGTAAACACAGCCCCTAAGTTAGGTTAGCTGTAAAAGCAAAGACAAAGTTTAAAGAAAACTTACAAACATCAAATCAAAATGTGATTAAGAGGGTCAATAAAGCAGGTGCCCACCGGGCATGGAAGGCCTTGAGAGTGCCAGCAGACACCTTGTACTCCATCTCCAGGGACAAGGTGAGTTTTAGTCCCTTTAAAACAGGCTCTGCTTGCAGCTGCAACTAGTTAATTAGATAACTGGCTTAAACGGGTTTTCAGAGGCTAGGTTCAGACAGTATAAAAGTAGGGTATCTTATAGTACTGCCTTGTCTGTACTGTACTGCTGTGTTTGGCTGCAGCAGAGTGCTTCAGTTGGACTTTTGTAACTGAGGTAGGGGGGATACTTCTTTCTTTTGCTACCCTTGCACAAAGAAGAGCAGCGGCCTTGGTAAGTAGGAGCTAGTGAGTAAGTTAGAAAAGTGTAATATTTTTAAAGTTCCTATACTTGGATTTGACTATGAAGTGCCAGGAAAAAGGGAAATTTAGGGCCAATATAATAAAGTAATACAGATAATCCAAAGTAGAATAAAACTAATGTAAGGGAAATAGAGTTAAGACATGGCAGGGTAGCTCAGTTGAGTGGAATGTGTGTCCTGTAATATGTGTGAAGTCATTGACACTACTGGTGTCCTAGCTGACCACATGCGTAGGAAGTGCTGTCAGCTGCAGAAACTTGAGCTCTGGTTTCAGAGCTCGAGTGGTGGCTGGAGTCACTGTGGCATATCTGCGATGCTGAGAGATACATGGATAGCATGCTCAGAGAGATGGTCACAATGCAACTTAAGGGCCTAGAAACAGAGGGAATGGGTGACCACCAGTCAGTCCAAGAGAAGTAGGCAGGTAGTGCAGGAGTCCCCTGGGGTCCTGCTCACAAATTGGTTTTCTGTTTTGGAAGCTGGTTTCTCAGGAGTGCAGTCAGAGCCAAGTTTGTGGCACCATGAGTGGCTTGACTGTACAGCAGGAGAGGAAGAAGAAAGGAGGAACTATTGTGATAGGGGATTCATTGGTTAGGGGAACAGACAGGTGTTTCTGTGGCTGTAGATGTGACTCTAGGATGATATGTTGCCTCCCTGGTGCCAGGGTCAAGGATGTCAGAGTGGCTGCAGGACATTCTTCTGGGGGAGGGTGATCTGCCAGCCCATATTGGTACCAATGATTTAGGTAGGATGGGGGATGTGATCCTGCAATCAATCTAGGGAGCTAGGTAGCAAATTAACAAGCAGGATCTCTAATGTAGTAGTCTCTGGATTACTCCCAGTGCCACATGCCAGTGAGTACAGAAATAGGAGGATAAGGTAGATGAATGCATGGCTGGAAAGATGGTGCAGGAGGGAGGGTTTTAGATTGCTGGAACATTGGGATTGGCTCTGGAGAAGATGGTATCTGTACAAGCAGGACAGATTGCACCTGGTTGGAGCTGGGACTGAGTTCCTTGCGGGGTGTTTTGTTAGTGCTGTTGGGAGGGCTTTAAACTAACTCAGCAGGAGTGTAGGAACCAAGAAAAAATATTAAAGGAATATCAGGGTGCACAAAATACTGGGAGGGCCAGAAAGCACTAGTACTGAGAATAGTAAATTAGGTAAAATTGAGGTAAGGGAGAAAGTAACAATCTAAATCTGGGTTACTATGTATGCATGTGAATGCATGGAGCATAATAAATAAGATTGGAGAGATACAGGTGCAGATTGCCATGTGGCAATAAGAGAACTGGCTCAAGGAAGGGGCAGAACTGGATGTTAAATATTCAAAGTGTTCAGAAAAGATAGGAAAGAAGGACGGGTGGTGGTATTGGTTAGGGAGAGCATTGCAATGCTGGAGAAAGAGGATGTCCCAGAGGGTTCAAGGATAGAATCAATTTGGCTAGAGCTAAGGAATAAAAAGGGTGCAATTACATTGCTTGGTGTAGCCTATAGACGGCTAATTAGAGAGAAGGACATAGAAGAACAAATCTACAGGGAAATTAGATGCAGGCATTTGACTAGTTATGATGGGGGACTTTAATTACCTGAATGTAGACTAGGACAGTGATAGTGTAAATGGCAGAAATAATCAAAAGTTCTTAATTTGTGTTCAGGAGAATTTTCGCAGGAGAATTTTCTACAGCAGTATGTGTCCAGTCCGACAAGAAAAGATGCACTGTTGGACCTGGTTCTTGAAAATGAGGCAGGCCAAGTAGAAGTGTCAGTGGGGGAACATTTAGGAGACAGTGATCATTTGTATTGTATGTTTTAGGGTGATGATAGAAAAGGATGATAAACAATCCAGAGTAAGAATAATTAACTGGACAAGAACCAACTTTGCGGCAAGAACAGAGCTGGGCCAGATAGACTAGAATGAAAGATTGGCAGAAAAAAACTGTAGCTGAACAATGGGCTACTTTCAAAAAAAAATTGGTTCAGGCACAGTCAAAGTATATTCCATCGAAAGGGAAAGGTAGGACAAACAATTCCAGAGCTCCCTGGATGAAAAGGAAGATTGAAATTGAGATAAAGAGAGCGCACTTGCGACAGGTTTCAGGTAGAAAATACAACTGAGAACCAAGAGCAATACAGAAATTTCAGAGAGGAGGTGAATATGTATATTAGAGAAGTGAAGAGGAATTATGAGAGAAGACTGGCAGCCAACATAAAGGGGAATCCCAAAGTCTTCTATAGGCATATATAGGCAAGCTGGAGAGTATTGTGGATAGCACGTATAGAGAGGTGGTCAGACCGCAGGCTAAGAGTCCACAGGCAGGAAAGGAATGGGTGACCACCAGGCAAAGCAAGAGGACTAGGGAGGCAGTGCAGGAATCTCCTGTGGCTATTCCCCTGCAAAACAGATATACTACTTTGGATATTGTTGGGGGGAATGGCCTCTCAGGGGAAAGCAGCAACAGCCAAATTCTTTGCACTGCAGTTGGCTCTGCTGCACAGGGGAGGAGTAAAAAGTGTGGGAATGCAATAGTTATAAGGGATTCAATTGTAAGGGGAATAGATAGGTGTTTCTGTGGCTGCAAACAAGACTCCAGGATGGTATGTTACCTCCTTGGTGCTAGGGTCAAGGCTGTCTCAGAGCAGCTAGAGGACATTCTGAAGGGGCAGGGTGAACATCCAGTTGTCGTGGTACACATTGGTACAAACGACATTGGTGAAAAAAGGGATGAGGTCCTAAAATCAGAATATAGAGAGTTAGAAAGAATGACGGAGCAGGCTCGAAGGGCCGAATGGCCTACTCCTGCTCCTAGTTTCTATGTTTCTATAGTAAAAGGAGGAGTAAGGTCGATTAGGGACCTAAAAAGAATTTATGCATTGACACAGGGGTCATGGCTGAAGTATTAAATGAATACTTTGCATCCATCTTTACCAAGGAGGTAGATGCTACCTAGGCCATGGTGATAGATGAAGAAACTCTTGTAACTAGAAAGGCTCAAAATTGATGAGGAAGAAGTGTTGAATGAACTGTCAGTACTTAAAGTTGTCAAGGCAATATGACCAGATGAGATGCATCAAAGGACATTGAAGGAAGTGAGGAAATTGCAAGGGCACTGGCCACAACCTTTCAGTCTTTCCTAGACTCGTGGTGCCAGAGGACTGGAGAATTGCAAACATTATGCCCTTGTTCAAAAAAGGTTGTAAGGATAAGCCCAACAATTAGACCAGCCAGTTTAACTTCATTGGTGGGCAAGATTCTAGAAACAATTATTCAGGATAGAATTAGTAGTGCCATAGAAAAATATGGGTTGATATCTAAAGGGGAAATTGTGCTTAACTAACTTGCTGGAGTTTTTCTTTTTATTGAAGAGGTAACAAAAGGTTGAGGGTAATGCTGTTGATGTGGTGTACATGGACTTTGAAAAGGCATTTGACACAGTACCACACAACAGACTTGAGAAAAAGTTATTGCCCATGAATAAAAGGGGCAGTAGCAATGTGGATACAAAATTGGCTGAAAAATAGGAAGCAGAGTAATCGTCATTGGATTTTTTTTCAGGATGGTGTAGAGCTTCAAGACAACATAAACAAGTTGGAGTGGGCAGATAAGTGGCAGTGGAAGATGATGTCCAATGTGAGGTGATGCATTTTGGTAGGAAGAACATGGACAGACAATATAAAATAAGGGGTGAGATTTTGATGTGTGCATGTGTCATTGAAGGTGGCAGGACAGGTGGAGAGAGCTGTTAATAAATCATAGTATCCTGGGCTTTGTTAATATGGACATAGAGTACAAAAGCAGGGAGGTTATGCTGAATTTATATAAGACACTCATTGGACCTCAGCTGGAATATTATGTACAGTTCTGAGCACCGTATTATAGGAAGGATGTGAACACATTGGAGAGAGTGCAGAAGAGGATTCCAGGGATGAGAAACTTCAGCTGAGGATAGATTGGAGAGGTTGGATCTGTTCACCTTGGAGAGAAGAAGGCTAAGAGGAGGTTTCTTAGATGCTCAGTCATGAGGGGGCTGGGCAGAGTAGATAGGGAGAAGCTGTTCCCACTCAAGAGGATCAAGAACAAGAGAGCACAGATTTAAAGTGACTTGCAAAAGAAGCAAGTGGGATGTGAGAAATAACTTTTTCAGACAATAAGTGGTTTGGGTCTGGAATGCGCTGCCTGGAAATGTGTTGGGAGATAGGTTCAGTCGAGGCTTCCAAGAGGACAATAGGTTTTTCTATTCGAAGAATGTGCAAGGGTACAGGGAAAAGACAAGGCAATGGCAGTAGGTCAATCCTCATTTGGAGGGCTGGTGCAGACATAAGCCAAATGACCTCGTTCTGTGCTGTTAAGATTCTGTGATATACAGTATGCATACTCTAAGACACTAGTTAGGCTGCCTCTATAGTACTGCATATCATATGTGATACTATTTGGCTGCGTCTACAGTACTGTATACCGTATAAGGCAATAGTTTGGCTGCTTTTACAGTACTGTGTTCTGTAAAAGACACTAGTTACTCTGCTTCTGGAGTATTGCATACTGTATAAAACACTATCCTCAGCAGGAATGAGTGGTCCTGGGTGAAAACAGCATGGAGAGAGTGAATAAAGAGTGGGGGAGAGAGGCCCCAAACAATGATTCAAATCAACACTGAAAACAAAGACTGACATCACAGGGGAGCAGGCAGTGCTTGGCTGGTCAGTATTTCAGCTTTTAGCTTTGTTTTAGATTTAAATTAGTAGCTGAGTAATTATCACTTGCTGATATTAAATTAGTAACTTAAGGATAGGGAGAGGAGGGAGGAGGGGGGAGTGGGGAAGATCATGTCTAACAAATTTGATTGAATTTTTCGAGGAGATGACTAGTTGTATAAATGAGAGTAGTGCAGTTGATGTAGTCTACATGGACTTCAGTAAGGCTTTTGACAAGGTCCCGCATAGGAGAATGGTCAAGAAGGTAAGAGCCATGGAATCCTGGGTAAATTGGATCCAAAATTGGCTTAGTGGCAGGAGGTGGAGGGTGATGGTCAAAGGTTGTTTTTGCGATTGGAAGCCTGTGATGAGTGGTGTACTGCAAGGATCAGTGCTGGGACCTTTGTTGGTTGTATTGTACATTAATGATTTAGATGTGAATGTGGGAGGCATGACCAGTAAGTTCACAGATGACACAAATTAGTGCCGTAAATAGTGAGGAGGAAAGCCTTAGATTACAGGATGATATAGATGGGCTGGAAAGATGGGCAGAGCAATGGCAAATGGAATTTAATCCTGAGGTATGAGGTGATGCATTTTGGGAGGACTAACACAGCAAGGGAATACACAATGGAGGACCCTAGGAAATATAGAGGATCAGCGGGACCTTGATGTACATATTCATAGATCCCTGAAGGCAGCGGCACAGGTAGATAAGGTGGTTAAGAAGGCATATGGGATACTTGCCTTTTTTAGCTGAGGCATAGAATATAAGAGCAGGGAGGTCATGTTGGAGCTGTATAAAATGCTAGTTAGGCCACAGCTGGAGTACTGTGTGCAGTTCTAGTTGCCATACTATAGGAAGGATGTGATTGCACTGAAGAGGATGCAAAGGAGATTCACCAGGTTGTTGCATGGACTGGAGCATTTCCGCTATGAAGAGAGACTGGATGGTTGTTTTCCTTTGAGCAGGCTGAGGGGAGACCTGATGGAGGTATACAAAGTTGAGGGGCATAGATAGGAAGAAACCTTTCCCCTTATTGGAGGTATCGATAACCAGGGGGCATAGATTTAAAGCAAGGAGCAGAAGGTTTAGTGGGGATTTGAGGAAAAATTTTATGGTTGGAATCTGGAACACACTGCCTTGAAGGGGTTGTAGAGGCAGGAACCCTCATATGTAAGTATTTAGATGAACACTTGAAACACCATAGCATACAGGGCTGTGGGCCAAGTGCTGGAAAATGGGATTAGAATAGATAGGTACTTGATGGCTGGCACAGACATGATGGGCTGAAGGGCCTGTTTCTATGCTGTAAGACTCTGTCTATGACTAGTTAGGCTGCCTCTAATGTACAGCATACATTATAAAACACTAGGCTGTTTCTAGAGTACTGGGTACCATAGAAAACACTAGCTAGGGTACTGTATACCATACAAAAAACTAATTAGGCTGCCTCTAGCATACTGCATTCCGTACAAGACACTAATTAGGCTGCCTCTAGCATATTATGTGCTGTACAAGACACTAGTTAGGCTGCCTCTAGCATACTACATACCATACAAGACACTAGTAAGACTGCCTCTAGAGTACTGTGTACAGTTCTGGTCACCACATTTCAGTAAGAGTGATTTATGGGTATGTTACTGGGCATGGAGACTTTTTGTGATGAGAAGATTGGATAGATATTTTTTCTCTGGAACAGAGGAGGCTGAGAGGAGAATTAATTGAGGTATATAAAATTGAGGGGCCTGGATATAGTGGATGGGGAGGACCTATTCTGTTAACAGTGAGGTCATTAACCAGGGGTTATAGACTTGAACTAATTGGTAGAAGGATTATAGGGAAATTCTGGAAAAAATCTTTTTATTCAGATGGTGGGTGTCTGAAACTGTGGTAGAGACAAATATTCATCTCATTGGAAAAAATCCTTGGATCTATATTTGAGGTGCCATAACTTATAAGGCAACACACCAAGAGTGGGGTAGTGGGCCATTTCATACCTGATATGCATCGAGCTGTTGAGCTGTGAAAATGGATTGCTTGTTGCCCATGTTTCCTGGATGTAGCTGAATTCTTCACCTCCTCCCAGTCCTGTGCTCTTCTGTCAATTCTCAGATATGAAGAAAACTAACATGGAGTTGGGCAGGAGGATCAGGTTGCTGCTCTTATTGGCCCAGTATTGCTGAATGATAATGGCATCATTTCATCCATTCTCTCATGTAAAAAGCCTCAGACTATGAAACAATGGGATCTGGCAGACCTTGCGCACAGAACTCTCACTATGCCACCAACATGTTCACTTGTAGCTCATGTTACACACGTCTACAGCCAGACAGTAATATTCCAACAATATTCCAATTCATTATTTACAAGGATCTGATGTTAACTCTGTATGCTCTGAACCATGAGATTAAACCTATCTGTGGTAGTTACTTTAATACTGAGTATGGGTCACTATATACTTAAAATAAAGAGCAATCCAAAATCTGCCCCAAATAACCCAAATCCTCAATGGAAACAATGATGACCCAGTATTTGAGTCTAGAAAGCAAGGATAGGGCTGGCACCTGCACCAGTTGGCATTAATATGCATGCTGCCGGAAGGCCAGGATGCTACTTAAAAGCAGCTGACACTTCTTAAAGGGGTCACATTCTGGCTGCCAAACCTGTACTGTAATAATTTCTGAAGGAATTGGTTAAAGGAGGGGTAGACCTGGCACCAATGTCCTTTGATGCTGTGCTGGAGGCCTTGGTTCAAGCAATGGAGAGAGAGACAGGCATTTTTTTACCACTGGGGTCAAGATGGAATTTACCTGACAGGCCAATTTAAATTAGCAGAGAGTTGAGTGACTAAAGGGAGCAAATATTTAAAGTGATTGGTAGAAAGGTTAGAGGGGTAATGAGGAAAACTTCTCTTGCCCAGTTAGGGATCTGCCTGAAAGGGTAGTAGGGACAGAAACCCTCAGCTCATTTGAAAGGTGTCTGGATGTGCATCTGAAGTGCTGTAACCTGTAGGGCTACGGACCAAATGCTGGAAAGTAGGGTTAGGCTGGGTGGCTTGATTTTGGCTGGTACAGGCATGATGGGCCAAGTGACCAATTTCTGTGCCATAACCTTCCATCATTCTGAGGAGATCACTGAGTATGTCAATGCCAGCAGTATTGCCCCAAGATCATGGCCACAATGCAAGAAAAAGTTAATGATTTGACTTGAGATTTTAAGGTAAGATGACTAAAATACTTTCTCCTCAAAACTGCATCACCAGCAGTCTAATACAATTATTGCATTGTCAATTTACAACATGGGGAGGCCATTCATCCCATTTAGTGCTTGCCAGCTCTCTGTAGAGTAATTCCATCAGTCCAAATCTCCTACTCTACCTCTGCAGCCCTACAAGTTTATTTCCCTCCATTGCCCATCCAATTTCCTTTTGAAATCATTTGGCATCCTGCTTCCAACATCAGCACAGGCATGACAGGCTAAATTACCTCCTTCCATTATGTACCCATTCTGTGATTCATTGACAGTGGGTTCCAGGTTATTATCACTTGCTGCGTATAAGTTCTTCCTTATATTTCCTGTGTCTCTTTCCCTGAACCTTACATCCGTGTCCTCCCCCAGTCCCTGTACCATCAACTAATGGCTTTTGTTTGCCTATCTTATTTAAACTTGTCATCTTGTACACCTCTATCAAATCTCCCCAGAATTACAGGTATCTCCGGGACATACAACGCTCCTCAGACTGCTGTTCTTATCGCATTCTGAGATCCACACTCAGTGCCTTGCACTGCCATATGAACACACTCGACCTCTCCCTCCAGCAGCACCCTATTTCTAAGCTGTCCTTGCCCCAGTTTCATTTTATTCTTCGTCTCATCCGACATCTCAAAAAGAAACTTTATCTCTTTCAGGTGCAAAGGAACACAAGCTCCAACAACTCATCGACACCAACGCCCATCCAGGACCCTCCACCCCTGCCCTTCCCTCTGTCCCCATCCCATCTTCCAATCCCAGCCCTGGCCGTGTATTCACCATTCCCTCTGACCTTCCTCTTTCTGATGCTCAACGTTCAGTGCTCAGCAAAGGATTCCATTTCATACCCTTACGCCCTCATCTCAATGAATTTCTCGCTCGGCACAATGCTGAACTCTTCTGCCGTTTTCATCTCCGTGCTCACTTCTCTGGGCAGGAGTCCTCTCCTCGTTCAACGGATCCTTTTACCCGCCTCCAATATTCTTCCTCCACCTGGATCCCTCCCTCTGGATTCTTACCTGCTCTTGATCTTTTCATTGAGAACTGTAGGCGTGACATCAATCGTCTCAATTTCTTTGCTCCTCTCACCCATGTCTCTCTCTGAACTTGCTGCACTCCGTTCTCTCAGGTCCAACCCTGACATTGTCATCAAACCTGCTGACAAGGGTGGAGCTGTTGTTGTCTGGCACATTGACCTCTACCTTGCAGAGGCTGAGCATCAACTCGCAGACACTTCCTCCTACCTCCCCTGGACCATGACCGCACCACTGAACATCAAGCCATTGTTTCTAGGATTGTCACAACCTCATCTCCTCTGGAGATCTTCCCTCCACAGCTTCCAACCTCATAGTCTCCCAACCTCGGACAGTCTGCTTCTACCTCCTACCCAAAATCCACAAACAGGACTGTCCTGGCAGACCGATCATGTCAGCCTGTTTCTGCCCCACCGAACTCATTTCTTGCTATCTTGACTCCATTCTCTCCCCTTGTCCAGTCTCTTCCCACCTACATACATGATTCCTCTGACACCCTACATCATATCAACAACTTCGAGTTCCCTGGACCCAAACGCCGCCTCTTCACCATGGATGTCCAATCCCTCTACACCTCCATCCCCCACCAGGATGGTCTGAGGGCTCTCCGCTTCTTCCTCGAACAGAGGCCCGAACAATCCCCATCCATCACTACTCTCCTCTGTTTGGTTGAACTTGTTCTCTCACTGAACAATTTCTCCTTAAACTCCTGTCACTTCCTCCAAATAAAAGGTGTGGCTATGGGTACCTGCATGGGCCCCAGTTATGCCTGTCTCTTTATGGGACATATGGAACATTCCTTGTTCAAGTCCTACTCCAGCCCCCTCTCACAACTCTTTCTCCGGTACACCAATGACTGCTTTGGTGCTGCTTCATGCTCGCATCTGGACCTGGAAAAATTTATTCATTTTGCTTCCAACTTCCACTCCTCCATCATTTTCACATGGTCCACCTCTGACACTTTCCTTCCCTTCCTTGACCTCTCTGTCTCAATTTCTGGTGACAGACTGTCCACCAATATCCATTACAAGCCTACCGACTCCCACACTTACCTTGACTACAGCTCCTCACACCCTGCTTCTTGTAAGGACTCCATCCCATTCTTTCAGTTCGTTCACCTCCATCGCATCTGTTCTGATGCCACTTTCAAAAACAGTTCCTCTGACATGTCTTCCTTCTTCCTTAACCAAGGTTTCCCACCCATGGTGGTTGACAGGGCCCTCAACTGTGTCTGCCCATCTCCCGCGCATCTGCCCTCACACCTTCCTCTCTCTCCCAGAATCCTGATAGGGTCCCTCTTGTCCTCACTTATCACCGCACCAGCCTTCGCATTCAAAGGATCATCCTCCATCATTTCTGCCAACTCCAGCATGATGCCACCACCAAACACATCTTCCGTTCACCCCCCCCTGGTGGCTTTCCGCAGGAATCATTCCCTCCGGGACACCCTGGTCCACTCCTCCTTCACCTCCTACATCTCAACCCCCTCTCACGGCACCTTCCCATGCAACCGCAGAAAGTGCAACACCTGCCCCTTTACTTCCCCCCTCCCCACTGTCCAAGGGCCCAAACACTCCTTTCAAGTGAAGCAGCATTTCACTTGCACTTACCTCAATTTAGTCTACTGCATTCGCTGCTCCCAATGCGATTTTCTCTACATTGGAAAGACCAAATGCAGACTGGGTGACCGCTTTGCAGAACACCTTCAGCAAGCATGACCCAAACCTCCTTGTCGCTTGCCATTTCAACACACCACCCTGCTCTCATGCCCACATGTCCATCCTTGGCCTGTTACAATGTTCCAGTGAAGCTCAATGCAAACTGGAGGAACAGCACCTCATCTTCCGACTCTACAGCCTTCCGGACTGAATATTGAGTTCAACAACTTTAGATCATGAACCCGTCCTCCATCCCCACCCCCTTACCAATCCCCCTTTTTCCAACAATTTATATATATTCTTTTCCCACCTATTCCATTATTTTTAAATGTATTTCCATCCATTATTTTATCTCTACCTTTAAGCCTATTTCGATCCCTTCCCCCACTAGGGCTATCTGTCCCTTGCTCGTCCTGCTTTCTACCCTTAATGTCACCATTAGCACATTTCTTAGCTAATATCACCTCTGTTAGCACCTTTTTGTTCTTTTGTCTATGACATCTTTTGGCAATCTCCACCTATCACTGGCCCTCTATCCAGCTCTATCTGTCCCACCCCCCCTTAAACCAGCTTATATTTCACCTCTTTTCTATTTTTCCTTAGTTCTGGTAAAGAGTCATATGGACTCGAAACGTTAACTGTATTCCTCTCCGCAGATGCTGTCAGACCTGCTGAGTTTTTCCAGGTATTTTTGTTTTTGTTTCGGATTTCCAGCATCTGCAGTTTTTTGCTTTTTTCTCCCCTCTACCTTGCTTGCACCAAGGTGACTAACACCAGCTTCTCCAACCTAATCTTGTAGCTAAAATCTTCCTCCCTGGAACCATTCTGGTAAATCTCCTCTGCTCTCAACTCTGAACTGGACTAGCCATATAAATACTGAGGCTACAAGAGCCGGTCAGAGGCTAGGAATCCTGTGGTGAGTAACTCACCACCTGACTCTCCAAAGTCTGTCCACCATCTACAAGGCACAAGTCAGGAGTGTGATGGAATATTTCCCCCTTGCCCGAATGAGTGCTGTTCCAACAACACCTTTTCAAGGGCAACTAGGAATGAACATAAATGCTAGCCCTGCCAGCAAAGCCCATGTCTCGAATGTAAAAAAAAAAATCCTCAGTGTGATGACCAGAAAAGAACTCAATACTCTAGTTGTGGCCTAACCGGATAAGGATTTCTTGAGGAACAACAGTGACATATTTCTGTATTTGTGTTAAGAAAGGGAGAACTTGAGTTTTAGTTTCACTTTAACAGATGCCTGCATTTTAATGAGGTTTACGACTGTTGAAGGGGAATTAAAACGAACACATGGTAGAAAAAACTGTGCTCTTGCTAAGCAACAGGGGTCCAGAGGAGGAGGCCCCATAGACACAAAGCAGTTTGAGTTCAGTTCATCACTCCTGCCCTAAGGTGATGGGAGCAGTTTAAGTCTCTAACTGACACACTGGCAGATTGCTGAGGAAAATAAGTCTTAGGATCTTTGAGTTGCTCTAAATTTCAGGTAACAGTGAATGTCAAGTGAGTTCTGGATCTCAAGGGAGATACCAAACTGTCAGCAGTCTACTGGAAGAGGAAACTGCATAGAGGAAAGAGACCCCAAGAATACCTTTTAAAGTCAAAGGACCAGGATTTGGAATAAGATCCTGTTCAGTGAAAGTGAACGTAAGGAGCAGGGTGGAAGGCTCCAAGCTTAAAGGGAGAAAGCTGCATGATGAAGACTTAAATCAAAATAAGCCTGGGAAGCCAGAAAATCCAAGGATGCAGCTGAAGGTCTGTAACACCTTATGGGCATGTGAAGCAGTGGTATTCTGCTGATGTGGCTGAGTCTGAGAGTGGGTGAAAGGAAGCTTGAATGCACATGGCAATCCAGGATAGAGGAACATTGGAAGAAGAGTTTGAAACCCTGGAGGTGGACCCTTGTGGAAAGTGTCTGAGAGGAAGCATTTGGGAGAAGATTCTAAGTGGGTTCTTTGAGTGGAGATTGGAAACCCTTGCTTGAACATGGAGTCCAGTGAGACTGGTTGGCGTACAGGGTGATGAACATTGGGGGAGGGGGGTTGGGGTGGTGATGGTAGTTGAAGGATCCATAGCATCTATTTGGGGTGGCACCTGTCACTTGGTTTCAGTGTGGTGTCTGACCATAGATCATCTGTTGGTTTACATGTACTTACTGTGAACATTAGTGTATAAGATGGCTTTTGTAATTTGTTTTCCTTATGAAACTATACCTGTAAAGAAATAGTTGTGGGTGAAGGAGTATTCTTGGTTAATAAATATTTTATTCTTATGTTCTAAGTTCACCAGCTGACTCCTGTGACTCTGCTCCATCTCTGCCCTCCACATTTCTAAACAAAAATAAATTGGGATCTATCAAGCTGGGTTCCACGCTGGGATCTGACTTGTCTGATAGTAATATCAGCTCAGATCATAACCTACATACTAACCTTTTGTGATTCATGCACTTGGACACCCAGATCTCGCTTTATCTCAGAGCTCTGCACCTCTCACCATTTAGATAATATGCTTTTTTTTTATTCATCCTGCTAAAATGGACAGTCTAATTTGCTCACATTATATTCCATTTGCCACATCTGTGCCCACTCACCTAACCTATCTCTATCCTTCTGTAGCCTCCTTATGTTCCCTTCACAAATTAGTTTCCTACCTATCTGTGTCATCAGCAAATTTAGCAACCATACTATCAGTTCCTTCATCCAAATCATTTATATTAATTGTAAAGAGTTGAAGGCCCCAGCACTACTCCCTGTGTCATACCACTTGTCACATCCTGCCCAGAAAATGACTTATTTATGCCTACTGTTTCCTGTTAGCCAGCCAATCTTCTCTCCATGCCAATGTTACTCCCTACACCAGAAACTTTCCACAGTAACCTTTGAGGTATCTTATCAAATGACTTTTGAAAATCTAAGTACAGTACATCCACTGGTTCCTTTTTTATTCACAAGCACCTGTTACTACAAAGAACTCCAACAAATTGGTTAAACATGATTTCCTTTCACGAAACCATATTTGATTCTGCCTGATTGCTTTGAATTTTTCTAAGTGCCCTGTTATAATGTCTTTAATAATTGCTTCTAACATCTTCCCTGACTGATAAGCTAACTGGCCTATAGTTTCCTGCTTTCTGTCTCCCTTTTTTAATCAAGGAGTTACATTTGCTATTTTCCAATCTAATGGAACCTCCCCCAAATCTAGGAATTTTAGAAAATTAAAACCAAAGCATCAACTATCTCAAACCACTACTAAGACCCTAAGATGTAATCCATCCGAATCTGGGGACTTGTCAATCCGCAGCTTCAACAATTTGCTCAATACCACTACACTATCTTTGCCCATCTGATTATTCCAGTCTGATTTAAAATCCCCATGAAAATCAACATACCTTACTGACAAGCTCCCACTATTTTTGATACCATGTTCTACCTTGTGATTACAATTAGGAGGCCTGTGCACCACTTCCACAAATGACTTTTTGCCTTTATCATTCTTCTTCTCTACCCAAACAGCTTCTATATCTTGGGTTTCCTGAACTTGGGTCATCCCTCTCTATTGTGCAAATGTCGTCTTTACTTAACATGACCCCTCCACCTTTTCTTAACTTCCTATTCTTTGTAAAAGTCACATATCCTTCAATATTTAGGTCCCAGTCTATGCCATCCTGCAGCCATGTCTCTAATGGCTATCAGATCATCCTTTATTAATCTCTAATCTCTATTTGCACTTTCAGTTCATCTGTTTTGTTTCAAATGCTACTTGCATTCAGATACAGAACCTTAAGTTTTGTCCTTTTTTATCATTTTTGTTACTGCTAGCCTTATCTGACTGTCACTGGCTGTTTATCATTTCCCATATTAATACCATCCTCTTGTCTGCACTCTTTTTAATATACCACATCTGCACATACTTGATCCCTTGCCCCCACTATTTAGTTTAAAACCCTCTCTACTTCCCTAGTTATGTGGTTTGTAAGAACATGTCCCAGCACAGTTCAGGTATCGACCGTTCCAACAGTATAGCCCCCATTTTCCCCAGTACTGGTGCCAGTGCCTCTCAAACCAGAACCCACTTCTCCCACACCAGTCTTCGAGCCACGTATTCATTTCTATAATCTTATTTGCTCTATGCCAGTTTTCATCTAGCTCAGGTTATAAGCCATAGATTATTAATTTGGTTTATTATTTTGTTTGTTAATTTGGTGCCTAGCTCCTCATACTGACTATACAGAACCTCCTTATCCTAAAGATGTCATTGGTACCTACAACGTAGTCTACAACTGGATCCTCCCCCTCCCACTGTAATTCGTCTTCTAGCCCTGTGCAGATATCCTGAACTCTGGCACCAGGCAGGAAACAAAACCATCTGGACTCACTCTTTGCTGCAGAGAACAGTGTCAATCCCTTCACTATACTATCCCCTAGTACCACTGCATTCCATTCTGCTCCCCTGACTTGAATAGCTTCCTGTACCATGGTTAGTTTGTTCATCCACCCTGCAGGCCTTACTTTCGTCAACACAGGTAGCAAACACCTTGCATCTGTTTCACAATTACAAAGTCTGAGGCTACTCCACAACAGTCCACTCAATCCCTTTGCCTGCCTCTCTCAGTCACATCCTGCTGTACCTCACCGCTGACCAAAACAGAAGAGCCTATTCTAAGGGTGAAATCATTCCAGATTTAGACTAAGTGCAGTAGTAGGTAGGTAGAGCCAAATTGTCCCAAACCTGCTGCATTACTTATGTATTCCTAGGAAACTTGCTGTTTCCATGGCGGGTGGGCTCTCATTCACCCACTACACCATTATCCTGCTGCTTAATCACACCGGACGCCATATTTAAAGTCCAGCCATGCTCTGTGCTTCCAGCCCAGGACTGCAGCAAAGAAGACATGGCCCCAAAAGGCTAGAAGACTGCAGCCCTTGTGTGCCTTTTGGGCATCGTGGAGGCCTGCTGTGATTTCATTTATCACTGCTCTGGCTGCAGGAGGGGCAGCTACATTACCACTCTGGCTTGGTAGCTGATGGCAGTGTTAATATTGCACAGAAGAGGATGGCCATCCAACGCAGATAGAGAATGAATGATCTCATCCATGCAGTCAGGGTATGGCAACTATCTCATCACCCTAAACTCTCACACTCAAGCCCATCACTCACTGCCAACTCAAGGGACATCACTCACTCATTCTCTCTCAAGATTAGTTTTCTCTATTGATATAATTGTCTTAAGTTCCCCTCTGCCTTTTGTCCCCTGATTTTCTTGGGCAGCTTTTTGTTGTGAAACAAAACCTAGTGAAGCTACAACACAGAATGACTCGTGCAAAACAGTGGAAGCAGCAAGTGACAGACAGAGCTAAGAGATTCCACAACTAACAGATCAGATCTAAGCTCTGCAGTCCTGCCACATCCAGTTGTGAATGGTGGTGGATAATTAAACAACTCACTGGAGGCGGAGCTTCCACAAATATCCCCAACCACAATGAAGAGGGAGCCCAACATATCAATGTAAATCATAAGGCTGAAGCAGTTGCCATCCTCTTCTTCAGCCAGAAGTGCTGAGCGGATGATCCTTCTCTGCCTCCTCCAGAGGTCCCCAGCATCATAGATGCCAGTCTTCAGCTAATACTATTCATTTCACATGATATCAAGAAACAGCTGAAGGCACTGGATACTGCGAAGGTGATGGGCCTTGACAACATTCCAGAGTAATGCTGAAGACTTGTGCACCAGAACTAAGGGGGAGTTGGTGGTGTAGTGGTAATTGCACTGGATTGGTAATGTATGAAAGCCCAGGCTAATACTCAGGTGACATGGGTTCAAATCCCATCATGGCATCTTGTTGAATTTAAATTCAAATAATTAAAAAAAGGGAATTAATAACAGCTAGTCTCAGTAACAGTGACCCATCTTGTTCACTAATATGCTTGAGGAAGGAAATCTGCTGTCCTTACCTGGACTGGCTTACATGTGACTCCAGGCCCACAGTAGTGTGGTTGACTCTTTTTTTTATTCACTCACAGGATTTGGGCTTTGCTGGCTGGGTCAGCGTTTTTTGCCCATCCCTAGTTGCCCTTCAGAAGGTGGTGGTGAGCTGCCGTCTTGAACCGCTGCAGCCCATGTGGTTTAAGTAAACCCACAGTGCTGTTAGGGAGGGAGTTCCAGGATTTGACCCAGCGACAGTGAAGGAACAACGATATATTTCCAAGTCAGGATGGTGACTTGGAGGGAAACTTCCAGGTGTTGGTGTTCCCATCTATCTGCTGCCCTTGTCCTTCTAGATGGTAGTGGTCGTGGGTTTGGAAGGTGCTGTCTAAGGAGCCTTGGTGAATTCCTGCAGTGCATCTTGTAGATGGTACACACTATTGCTACTGTGCATCAGTGGTGGAGGGAGTGACTGTTTGTGGATGTAGTGCCAATCAAGTGGGCTGCTTTGTGCTGGACGGTGTCAAGCTGCTTGAGTGTTGTAGGAGCTGCACTCATCCAGGCAAGTGGGGAGTATTCCATCACACTCCTGACTTGTACCTTGTGGATGGTGGACAGGCTTTGGGGAGTCAGGAGGTGAATTACTCATGGCAGGATTCCTAGCTTTTGACCTGCTCTTGTAGCCACAGTATTTATATGTATTCAGTTTCTGGTCAATGGAACCCCCAGGATGTTGATAGTGGGGGATTCAGTGATGGTAATGCCATTGAACGTCAAGGGGCGATAGTTAGCTTCTCTTGTTGGAGATGGTCATTGCCTGGCACTTATGTGGCACAAATGTTACTTGCCACTTGTCAGTCCAAACCTGGATATTGTCCAGGTCTTGCTGCATTTGGACATGGGCTGCTTCAGTATCTGAGGAGTCGCAAATGGTGCTGAACATTGTGCAATTATCAGCGAACATCCCCACTTCTGACCTTATGATGGAAGGAAGGTCATTGATGAAGCAGCTGAACATGGTTAGGCCAGGGACACTACCCTGAGGAACTCCTGCAGTGATGTCCTGGAGCTGAGATGACAGACCTCCAACAACCACAACCATCTTCCTTTGTGCTAGGTATGACTCCAACCAGCAGAGAGTTTTTCCCCTGACTTCCATTGACTTCAGTTTTGCCAGGGCTCCCTGATGTCACACTTGGTCAAATGCTGCTTTGATGTCAAGGGCAGTCACACTCACCTCACCTTGGGAGTTCAGCTCTTTTGTCAATGTTTGAATGAACCATGTCTGAGACACCTTCAGTTGTATCAAACTGATACAAAGCCTACAGAAAGAAATGAAACTGGATAGACCACCCAGCATAAATCTAGGCAGCTGAAATGACAAACACAGCCCTGTCAACTCAGCAAAGTCCTCCTTACCTGGGCGCTTGTGCCAAAATTGGGAGAGCTGTCCCACAGACTGGTCAAGCAACAGCCTGATGTAGTGACACTCACAGGATCATACTCAACAGACAATGTCCCAGACACAACCATCACTATCCCTGGGTATGCTTTGACCCGGCAGAGGTGGAGGCACAGTGGTCTGGAGGGAGTTGACCTGGGTGTCCTCAACATTGACTCTGGACCCCATGAAGTCACATGGCATCAGGTCAAACATGGGCAAGGAAACCTCCTGAATACCATCTCAGCTAATGTATCACTACTCATCCATGTTGAACACCACTTGGAGGCACAGAATGTACTCTGGGTGGGGACTTCAACGTCCATTACCAGGAGCGGCTCAGTAGCACCATGACTGGCCAAAGGACATGGCTGCTAGAATGGGCCTGCAGCAGGTAGTGAGGGAAAAACGTACTTTACCTTGTCCTCACCACTCTCCCTGTCGCTGGTGCATCTATCAATGACAATATCAGCAGGAGTGACTACGCACAGGCTTTGTAGAGACCGAGTCCCATCTTCACAATGAGGATACTTTCCATCGTGTTGTTGGACACTGCCACCATGCTAAATAGCAAAGATTTTCAACAGATCTAGCAACTCGACTGGGCATCAATGAAGTGCTGTGAAGCAACAGCATAATTGTATTCCACCACAATATGTAACCTCATGACCTGGCATATCCCCCACTCTACCATTACCACCAAACCAGAGGATGAATCCTGATTCAATGAAGAGTGCAAGAGGGCATGCCAGGAGCAGCACCAGGCATACTTAAATGAGGTGTCAACCTGGTGCTGCAACATAGGACTACTTGCGTGTCAAACAGCATAAGCAGCAAGTAATAGATAGAGCTAAGCAATTTCACAACCAATGGATCAGATCTAAGCTCTGCAGTCCAGCCACATCCAGTCATGAATGGTGGTGGACAAGTGAATAGATAACAGGAGGACCTGAATAACCAGGATGTCAGTGCAAAAGATAAGGCTGAAGCATTTGTAACCATCTTCAGTCAGAAGTGCTGAGTGGATGATCCATCTCTGCCTCCTCCAGAGGTCCCCAGCATCACAGAAGCCAGTCTTCAGCCAATTTGATTCACTCCTCATGATATCAAAAAAATGGCTGAAGGCACTGATACGGAAAAGGCTATGGGCCCTGACAATATCCCAGCAATAGTACTGAAGACTTGTGCTCCACAACTAGCCGTGCCCCTAGCCAAGCTGTTCCAGTACAGCTACAGGCATCTACCCAGCTATGTGGATAATTGCCACCCTTGGTGATGGACATTGAAGACATCTCTTCTCCCCACCCCACCCGCAACACCACCCCCCCCCCCCGCCCCCCCACACAGAGTACACTTTGTGGCCTCTCCACCCTCAGTGCTTCCTCCAGATGGTGTTCAACATGTAGGAGCACTGATTCATTAGCTGAGCAATGCAGTACGTGGTGATCAGCAAGAGGTTTCCTTGTGCATGTTTGACCTGATGCCATGAGACTTCATGGGGTTCAGTGTGAATGTTGAGGACTCCCAGGGCAACTCCCTCCCGACTGGATACCACTGTGCCGCCATCTCTGATGGGTCAGGACAGATCCAGGGATAGTGATTGTCCTGCCTACAAAAAGCAGGACAAATCCAACTCAACCAATTATTGTCCCATCAGTCTACTCTTGATCATCAGCAAAGTAGTGGAAGGGGTCATCATTCAGCAATAACCTGTTCACTGACACCTGGTTTGGGTTCTGCCAGGGCCACTCAGCTCCTAACCTCATTACAGCCTCGGTCCAAACATGGTTCATGAAGAGGTGAGAGTGACTGCCCTTGACATCAAGGTAGCATTTGACCGAGTGTGGCATCAAGGAGCCCTAACAAAAATGGAGTCAATGGGAATCATGGGGAAAACTCTCCGCTGGTTGGTGTCATACCTAGCACAAAGGAAGATGGTAGTAGTTGTTGGAGGTCAATCACCTCAGTCCCAATACAGTTTGTCAGGGTAAATGTCCTTGTCTCAATTATCCTTAACTGCTTCATTAATGATTTTTCCTCTATCATAAGGTCAGAAGTGGGGATGTTCACTGTTCACTGATGAATGAACAATGTTCAGCACCATTCGTGGCTCCTCAGTTACTGAAGCAGTCCATGTCCAAATACACAAAGACCTGGACAATATCCAGGCTTGGGCTGACAAGTGGCAAGTAACATTTCACCACACAAATGCCAAACAATGACCATCTTCAACAAGAGAGAATCTAACCATCGCTCATTGACATTCAACTCATTGCCATCACTAAATCCCTCACTATCAACATCCTGGGGGTTACTATTGACCAGAAACTGAACTGAACCAGCCATATAAATACTGTGGCTATAAGATCAGGTCAGAGGCTAGGAATCCTGCAATGAGTTACTCACCTCCTGACTCCCAAGACCTGTCCACCATCTATAAGGCACAAGTCAGCAGTGTATGGAATACTGTCCATTTGCCTGGATGAGTGCAGCTCCAACAATATTCAAGAAGCTTGACACCACCAAGGCCAAAGCAGCCCACTTGCTTGGCACCCCATTCACAAAGATTCACTCCCTCCACCACCAACACACAGTAGCAGCAGTGTGTACCATCTACAAGATGCACTGCAGGAACTCACTAAGGCCCCTTAGACAGCACCTTCCAAACACACAGCCGTTACCATCTAGAAGGACAAGGGCAGCAGACACATGGGAACATCACCCTTCAAGCCACACACCATACTGACTTGGAAATATATCGCTGTTCCTTCACTATTGCTGGGTCAAAATCCTGGAACTCCCTCCCTAACAGCACTATGGGTGTACCTATACCACATGAACTGCAGTAGTTCAAGAAGGTGGCTCACCACCACCTTCTCAAAGACAATTATAAATGGACAACAATGCTGACCTTGCCAGCAGCACCTCCTATGAAAGAATTTTAAAAAAAAGACGATTACTCACTCTTACTTAGAGGATCATTTACAATGAGATCATTCATTAATCCTATCTCATTACTTAATTGCCAAGTCTAAAAGAGCCTATTCCCTGGTTGGTTCCAGAACATATTGTTCTAAGAAACTGTCTCAAATGCACCCTCTGAACTCCAAGGCTACATTTGCAAATTTGATTTGTCCAAATGTTAAAATTAGGAACTTTATAAGATTGTTACGTTTTGGGACAGTGACTTTAATTTTGAGTAAAATAAAGGGGGTCATGTGACCTGAAGACTGTCTGACAACAGACCTGGTAAGCAGACTGTTAAAGATTAAAGAAATGCCCATATTGTTTTGCTAGGAAGAGAGTGCAAGGTTTTATACAGTTTTTATATAAACCATCCATTTAATTTCAATATAGAAAATAACTGGGGTCTAAAGAATAGCTAATTAGCATTTCTACCTGGATACAAGACCCATGCTATTCACATTACTTGGAGATGAGCTATGAGACTGGAAAGGTTTTCAAAATACCTCAAACTCTGACAGGCAGTTTGCCAGAATCCAAGAGAGAGAGAGAGAGAGCACTTGGAGGCTGAGTCTCAATGGTGCACCATGCAGGAACATGGATGGGAGCTCACACTCGATTGAAAAGATCTAGTATGTAAGGATTTGACACATGACTGTAAGATTCACCTAGTTTGCACTAGAGTGAGAAGTGCCAGGAAAAGGTCTCACTGTGAAAGACAGTTCTGGGGTTAGAAGTTACCAGGCTGAGAAAGGAACAGACAAAAGTAAACCCCCAGGAGCTAACAATGCCTTTGGACTAGTTCTGGAAGAACTGAAAGTCCACTTAAAGGACAGTGTAATGTATACTTGTAAAATGGGTTTTTTTTCTTTTTGTTGTTAAAAGTAAAAAGAGAAAGGTCTGCTCTGTACTCTAAAGTATAAGTTGCCTACAAAATAGTGTTTAGTCAATTATGCTTTGTTTTTTGCTATAGTAAAAGCCTTGATGTGAAATCATGTCATCTGTTCACCTATTAAAAGAAATTCAAACTTTCAGTTAAAAAGTTATTGGTTTCTACAGGGATTTTAATTCAATCTATACAAAGATTAAAATTGCCCATGATTATTGCCTCTTTATTTTCTTGATTTATACTCTTGGGGCACCTAACAATTACTCCCACCAATGACTTCTTTCCATTGCTATTTTTTATCCCCACTCAAACTGCTTCTACATCTTGATCTTCTAAGCCAAGATCATTTCTCACTACTGTACTGATCTCATCCTTTATGAACAGAGCTGCTACTACCTCACCTCCTTTTCCTTTCTTCCTATATTTCTAAAATGTCAAATACCTTTGATTATTTGGTTCCCAGCTTTGATCACTTTGCAACTATGTCTCTATAATATCTACCACACAATGCCATTTATTTATAGTTGTGCTATCAATTAATCCTTCTTGTTACAAATGTGTACATTCAGATAAAAAGCCTTTAATTCTGTCTTTTTACCATTTTCCCTACTCCGGCCCTACCCTAGCCCTATTTGCTGGGGCATTCATTTGTCTGTAAGCTCTGTTCCATCCTGTCACATTCTGGTTACCATTACTTGAAATACCACCCTCCACTATTACCCTTTTCCTTTCTTGTTAGGTTTCTAAATCTCCCCTCACGTGAACCCTATCCCTGCTACCACCCCCACCCCCCATCTCTTCAATATAAAGGGCTTCACAGCCCTAGTTATACAATTTGCTGGTATACAGTGTCATTCAAATGAAGCCCATCCCAGCGTACAGCTCACTCTTCTCCCAGTAATTGGCTTAGCTGTAGGAGACAGAAGGTGATGACAAAAGGATGCTTTAGTGACTGGAAGCCAGTGTCCAGTGGTGTACCACAGGGATCTGTGCTGGGTCCCCTATTATTCGTCATTTATATAAGCGACATAGATGACTATGTGGGGGGTAGGATTAGTAAGTTTGCAGATGACACAAAGATTGGCTGGGTGGTTAAGTGAGGTTAAGTGAGGTTGAGTGTCTTGGGCTACAGGAAGATATAGACGGGATGGTCAAATGGGCAGATATGTGGCAGATGGAATTTAACCCTGAAAAATGTGAGGTGATACACTTTGGAAGGAGTAATTTGACAAGGAACTATTCAATTAACGGCATGACACTAGGAAGTTCTGAGGAACAAAGAGACCTTGGCGTGTGTGTCCATAGATCTCTAAAGGCGGAGGGGCATGTTAGTGGGGTGGTGAAAAAGGCATATGGGACACGTCTTTATCGATTGAGGCATAGATTACAAAAGTAGGGAGGTCATGTTGGAGTTGTATAGAACCTTGGTGAGGCCACAACTGGAGTACTGTGTGCAATTCTGGTTGCCACATTATAGGAAGGATGTGATTGCACTGGAGGGGGCGCAGAGGAGATACACCAGGATGTTGCCTGGGATGAAACATTTAAGTTATGAAGAGAGGTTGGATAGACTTGGGTTGTTTTCATTGGAGCAGAGAAGACTGAGGGGCGACCTGATCGAGGTGTACAAAATTATGAGCAGCATGGACAGGGTGGATAGGGAGCAGCTGTTCCCCTTAGTTGAAGAGTCAGTCACGAGGGGACACAAGTTCAAGGTGAGGGGCAGGAGGTTTAGGGGGGATGTGAGGAAAAACTTTTTTACCCAGAGGGTGGTGACAGTCTGGAATGCACTGCTTGGGAGGGTGGTGGAGGCAGGTTGCCTCACATCCTTTAAAAAGTACCTGTAAATGCACTTGGCACGTCATAACATTTAAGGATATGGGCTAAGTGCTGGTAAATGGGATTAGGTAGGTAGGTCAGGTGTTTCTCACATGTTGGTGCAGGCTCGATGGGCCGAAGGGCCTTTTCTGCACTGTGTACTTCTCAATAGTGCTGTTGCCACATGAATTGAAACCCATTTTTCTGAGCTAAGCATTCAACTCTGTAATCTTATTTACCCTATGCTAAATTGCTCGTGGTTGAGGAAGTAATCCAGATTATTAACTTTTTGGTTCTGCTTTTCAATTTAACCCCTAGCTGCTCATACTCACTCCCTCTTTCTTAGTCCTAACTATGTTGTTGGTATCCATGTGGACCATGACAACTGGATCATTCCCCTCCCACTCACAAATTCCCCTCCAGCTCTAAGGAGATGTCCTTAGCCCTGGCACCAGGCAGGTAGGCAACGCTGCCTTCAGGACTCACGCTCACAGCTGTAGAAATCTATTCTGTAAATTGTATTGTCCCCTACTATTACTGCATTCCACTTTACACCCTCACTTGAATGGCCCCGTATCATGGTGCTGTGGTCAG